>JARYHS010013630.1:284540928-284566686 GCA_031002005.1 Vandiemenella viatica | reverse complement strand
AACTACATAGCATAGAGCATTGCTGTTTTGTTTTTTGGTAGTAGAATCGTATCTCATGTAGTGCACTATGGTTGTTAGATGTCGGTAGCTATGAGGGTGTGGAGAAATGGGGGATAGAATGGTAGACCTGCGGCAATTTCATATTTCTGCCAAAGACGCATATGTCACGGTGTATCACTTTTGAGTGAAAAATATCAATCGCAGATTACCGACGTTGTTCGTGTGGTAGTAACACAAGTCACCCATCGATCACATCGTTGGCCAAAAATTCGGTAACTGTGGGAGTGTGTGAGATATGGTGTTTGAAATTGGTCGATCATGAATATTTTCGTATTTCATCCCAAAGACTTGTGTGTATCCGTAAATTTTACTTTGCTGCCGGAACTACATAGTGCAGATGACTGGTATTTGTGTGTGGTAATAGTATCGAGTCTCCCATCGTGCACTATGGTAGGTAGATGTCTACAGCTGTCAATATGAATACTTTACAATCATGAACGAAGTTGTCGGTACAAGCTATTATATTATAAATGTGGAAGTAAGTTTCTGTCTCTTTTTGTTACGTTTGACGACTAAATGGCTATATCAATATTGATGGAATTTAACAATGAAATAGTGTAGGAAGGACACAGGACATTTTTTCGGTATGAATAAAAGTTTTAGTCACGAAATTTTAAGAACTTACAGTCACGCAGTTGTTAGTGTTTGATTTATAATAAATTTCGATAAGAAACAAAACTTATTATTTAGTATAGAATTCAATTTGCTCTGCACTGTACTATTCATTTGTGTCTGTATAAAAGTTTCTGGCACCAATTTGTCTCTTCCTTCTTGACATGCCTTAAGGACGTAAACCTGGCCTAAGGTGCAGGTCTAGAAGACAATGTGCTGCTATTAGATTATAAGATTCAGATGCTCATGTTGAATAAAGAAGAAAAACAACCAAGCTGAAATATAGCCGCCATCAGTTAACCCCTACCTCCCCCCCCCCCACACACACACATCCCGCACCTTCGCTCTCTTTTCTGTTTTTAAACTATGTTGTAAATTGATTCTCTTCATGAGACAGATTAGACGATAGGATGATTATAATGATGGCTTTCCATCATATTATGTCGACTCGGTGGTTGTTTGGACAAATCTTACGTTACTTACAGTTTTCTATATCCAATTCTGGAAATGAAACTCCAAAGTCCACGCGTACGAAGTCGCGGGTAACACCTTGTATTTAATTAAATTACAATAGAGGGCACGCTCCAGGTGGCAATTTCCCCACTCACCCATCTTTCCCCCTTTCCTACACCCAGCTACATTGCCCTCTGCAAATTTATCTTAAATTCTTCAACATTTTTGGTAAATTAGTTATCATTTCTCTTGGTAACTATCCAATCCATGACACCCTTACCCAAAATGGAGGATCTTCCTACTCCCTAGCGCCTGAAATCGAGTGCCAGCTTGTGGTCATGGTCATCTTTTCCCTTCCATGCATTGCTTTTAATTCTTACACCAATATATTTTCATGCCTCGTCACCAATATACGATTGTACACTCCCATGACCCTTTTCACCCTCCTCCTGTTCTCCAATGAATCCCATTCCTGTCTTTTATCATATCTGTTACTGATTGCATTCTGCGGTAATTTCCAGAAACAAAATCTAGTAGCCCTTCTTGCACCTTCTCCAATCCTGTATTGATACACAAAATGTGGTTCCCATATTACACCACCATTTTCCAAGCAATCATCTGACCAAAAGTTTTGTATCCAATTTCTTTACTCCCCTCATACATCCTCTCATCACTCTCTCCAACAAGTACAGAATTTTGAAACCTTTTCCTACTACCTGACCAATGTTTCCTGCCCAGTTAAGCTTGTTATCAAATGTAATACCAAGATATTTACATTTCAAGTCTTCAACAAGGAATTCTTTCCCCACCTTATAATCGTAATCAACGTTAGTTTTTTATTGTATATCTAATAATCTGACTCTTCTTTGGGTTTAGTTCATCTCATTATTACCAACCCAACTAGATATCCTGCCCACCCTGCAGCTGTTTACAGTCCTCTACTGTTTTGACCCTTTTATATAGCATATGTCATGTGCAAACAATCTAGTTTCTGATAGTAAACAATCAACACAATGATTCATTAGAATAATCAATAGCAATGGTCCCAATACGCTACCCTGTGGCACTCCAATTTTTACTTCCACTTCTTTTGATACTGCATTTCCTACTTTAATTTTATGTTTTCTACCTTTTAAAAATTCTTCTACCCAGCAAATCACTTTCTCATCCTCATGATGTTACAGGCATGTGCGGGATTTTGCGTTGCCAGGAATACGCTGTTGGAGACAAATAACGTATGCTCTCAATTCCTCAACTACCCTTCTGGTTTTGTGTAGAACCTTGGCGCTTTCCTTAAGGTGAGTAACTTATAACATAGAATTTATTGGTGGCTGATATGCCTATTGCTCTGGTGCCAAGGTAGGCTTGTATCAAATAGACTGAATCCATGGATCATGACAAACTGCTTGTATGTTTCCTCAGGATCAAATATTTCTCCTCTTCTCTCGAAAATCTTATGTAGTGTCAGGAGCTGAGATGGATCAGTTGGAAGATTTAGCGATCTTAGTTGCATCCTGCCAGTTGCCTAAGTTTGTGGGAACATTATGTTTTTACCACCTTGATGGAGGACTCTTGTCAAATGTGGGAGGGCAAGTGTAAGTGTATTCACTTCTTCGAGTCTAGTTAGTCGAAGTGTATCTTCAAAATTGGCGTACAGTACCACTGGATCAGCAGTAACGGGATTTGGTTTGCCTACCACAAAATTTGGGTGTTTTACTTGGCTGGTGCTCATACTTCGTTTCCGAAGATGATACACATTTTCTTCAGAATATCCGAAACTACTGCTACTAACAAAATGCTGGCAAAAGCCGAATCAGCGGTGGAGAAAATTTCGTCCCCTTGTTCATCTATTAACTGCTACCGATCTGTTTGAACGACGACGCTTACCATCATTTTCTACATTTCCATCGCCTTCTTCTTCCTAAATGTTTCTGCTCTAGCAGCATTTCTTCGTCTACGAGATGGGGGATTGCTTGTCTTCTTTTGATTTTTCATAACAACTTTTTCAACTGCCATTTCGACTGCTTTGTTTGTCAGGTCAGCTATATTCACCATCATTTCTTGATCTATCTGTAACTGGGTCGTCAGAAATCGATTGCGAACTCTTCCTTTGATAGTTTTGCTTCAAAGTTTTGCTCATATACTTTGTTTACTGTATCATTTATGTCAAAACTATTTCGTACTTTATATAGAATTACCAATGGTCTCCTCTTTCTTGGAAGCTCTGATTTAATTCTTTATGTTCCATTAACTGGTTCTCATCATCTTTAGTTTCTGCAGCGATAATTACTGAGTTTTTAGTACTCCTTATTTTATTAATTTTTATTTTGATGGCTTGATTCTTTTGATAATCTGTTTCCAAAATTATTTTTTGAGTTTTTGCCACATCTTGAGCTCACGAAAAGAGAACTTCTTTGAGATGGTACGATTTTAATTTTTGTTAAACTCGTTGTCTTGCTGGCCGCAGCAGCATAGCTTGGCCGAGAAGTTATGTTTCTATTTTACAATTGTTTTGTTTAGCCTCTCTACTTATTTTTTTTTAATTTTCTGAGTTTTTTCCTCCTATGTACGAAACGGCAACCGCCCAACTGGTAAGTTTATCCTTAATTTCAAGGAGCAGTGTTTCATTAAATTTTTGGCCCCAGCAACAATAGGGGTTTTCAATTTTCACACATTTAAGTTGATACTTCAGACGGAATGAATAATTTGTTCTGGGCAACGTAAAGGCATTTTTCTTGGCGGGTATGAGGAAAGAAAAGGCTTACTTCCTAGAAAAATGTTGACAAGTTTTCTTGCTGCAACGTTGCTACATTTTCTTCCAGCTAACATCACTTCAGAAATTTCCGCATTCAAGGAATCATGTTTCATAGCTAGGCAATTGTTATTTATCCCGTTTGTTCTATCACATTTTTATTTCATTAATGATTATACCTCGTGATTCTCTGTTAAAACAGTTTGATTACTTGCGGCGATTATCAATAAATATTCAATCACGAAATTTTAGATCTTTCTTCTTTAGAGTTTCATCAAATCTAACAATACCGAAAGATTATATATAAAAATTTAAGACAAATCCTTGAAACTCTAACCTTTTAACGTTTAATATATTCTTGCGAAATTTTGTACTCCCAGAAGCGGAAGATCATCCGGCGTTACAAATATTGATTTAGTTCAGAAGAGAGAATGATATTCACACTTGGCAAAAGACAAAATATTTTATTCACCACTCTAATAAAGGTATTATTCTGATAAACTCCGTTCGAATTTTTTTCTTCTAATTCATTTAGTTCTATAACAATTTTTGCTTCGTTTTCCTTGCCAAACACAATAACGTTATATTCGTTTCTATCTTCTCTTAATATGTCACTGAATAACGAAATATTGTAATTCTTTTTGCCTATACACCAACAAAATTTTATGGCATAGTTCTTTATTATTGTGAACATATTCCACGATTCTTGTTTTTTTATTGTTCACTGAATTGGGTCACCAAGGACGACACTGGCCACAGCAGGTGGCTTGTTCAAATCATGGAGGGAGGGGGAGGGGAAGGGAGGGAGGAACTGAGTTCCAGCCCGAAGAGTGAACGGGCCTGTTAGGTTCGGCATATTAATCTATTGGAGAATAGTTTTGTGTTGCCATTTGAGAACAGGTAACTTTAAGTGTTTTGTATAAGTACTTGTATATTTCTTTGTTTGTGAAATGTGTAGTTTATGAGGCGGAGATTGGGGATTGTATCATTATTAGTCTACATGTTGCGGGAAACCACCTAAAAACCACAATCAGGATTCGAAACCTTGAACTGTTGAACCCCCTATGGTCAGGATGCATGCACTGATTCGGTTGGGAAGGGTGCCATAAAGCCATGGTGTCATCTCCAGAGGCAAGCTGGCCCATAACTGTTGTAAATTGTCGGTCCTTAATATCCTTCATACAGGCTCAGGACGGAGTAGGCATCAGAGCTGGTCTCACTTATTGTTGAATTACAAAATTATGGCTAAGTCTGAATAGTGCATCTGTTGGTCACTAGGAGCGCTAATGACCAGTGAGTAATAACATTCCGCAAAAAAATTCTTTATATATATAAAATCCTAGGCTTAAACTGCATCACAGTGGACAAACCGCTGGACCAATACAGACAAAATTCACACGAAATGTTATTGAGGTTGAGGTGGCGCAAAAGGTATTTTTTTTTTTTTTTAAATAATTCACTCCATTAGGTGACGCTAAAGTAAAGGGGCTTTCGTAATACAGAATACTACAGTTCACTGGTGTTTATAGATAATGACCATTAGTTACTTGGGGTAGATTTCTGGGGTAGTAAAACAGAAAAAAAATCAAGGTATTGGCTGCTTACCGTAGTGAAAGAATGAATGATGAAGATGAGGCTGTTGAAGAGAAACTAAATTCATACTCAGAGTTCACAACTGACAGAAGAATGGCCATTGTCTGTGGGTTTTAAATTTTCCAGTTGTCAATTGGGTAGGTCATAAGATTAATAACACTAGGACCGAGCGTGGTAGGGGAGCCATAAACGCTCTGGCCTCTCATTCGGGAGGACGCCGGTTTGAATCCCCGACTGGGCATCCAGATATGGGTTTTCCATTGTTTCCCCCGAATCAATCCAGGCGAATGTCAGGATGCTTCCTTTAAAAGGCAATGGCCGAATTCCTTCCCGTTCCCTGTGCCCAGTCCTTTCCAACTTCTGATGACCTCGACTTTAACGAGGCGAACAGACATAACCGAAACAAAGACGACAAAGGAACAGAGATTTACATATAACTTAATAAGGGAAGGAGGCATTACAGAAGTGTTAGAACGGAATACAAGGGAGGCAAACATGTTGGATATCTTCTAATAAAGCCAGATGGTAACCTTGTTTGGAGTCAAGTAAAGTAACTGAATTAATAAGTGGTGATAAAGCAGTTCTGATGGATAACAGAAAGTTCAGTAAACCAGTGACAAAAAAATTAATAATTTTATTATTAAGAGAGATTTTCCTCACTACAGAGGTTTTTTCCCCAACATAACAATAAAGAATTCGGAACATAGATCTTGACTTCATCTTCTCAAAATATTCCTCCAGATATTTCGATCGTGTATATGCACCAAGTTTTCTCATTGCTGTTTGTACATTTTGGAGTCAGGTAATCACGGGCCGTCCTCTTTTCCTCCTTCCTTTAACTTCCCATTCCTGTACTAGTTTTGGTATCCTATTGTCTTCCACGCAGTCACTTCCTGATCGCGGTACAGGTTACATCGGTCCGCGAGCGCGCTAGTCAGTCCGAATTGTTTACCTTGTGTGACTACGGAAAGTGTTTGTACCGTCGTGATAAAAGTATATTTAAAACTTATAAAGTGCAACAAGCAGTGAACGAATAGTTTGTGGTAAAACTGAAAGATGTCTTACCCGTTAGACACGGGGCAGACTATTAAGTATGCGTTAGAGACGTGTTAGGTCAATGAACCAGCATTACCTATACAATCAGTAAACTACCCAATAAGGGAAACATGTGAGCTTCAGATAGAGAACAGCATTAGTATGCAAGCACATACTCCTAGTGTGGAGGAAGGAGAACAACAGCCGTTTACCCATCAACCTCATCTACAACAACTCCAACAACAGCAGCACCAACAACCGCAACACTTACAGCTGCATCAACAATTACAACAACTGCAGCAAAATCAGCAGCATCAGCAGTTCCAGCAACATCAACCGCAACATCCGCAGCAACATCCAGGACAACAAGAGCAGCAGCATCTACCGCTGCTGGAAATGGAGGTGGGGCAGAGTGAAGCCCTACTGATTGACTCACATATGACTTCTGGACCCATTCTGCACCAGATGCCTCTGAAAGGAGAAATGGATTAAAGTTTAGGTGAGTCCAACAAATCAGCTAAGCGGCGGTGTGTAGAGAAACAGGAAACGGGGAAGGACACTGTTGATTTACAACAAATTAGTCAGATGCAAGAAAGCGATGAAGCGGGGTCACCAGTCTCAGCTGAGTCCGACATAGCTTACCCTTCATCCCCAGATCGCTCCGAATTGAACCAGATGCAGCCTCATACGTCAACCCAGACATACCGTAGTAAAGGCAATAGATATAGTAGTACAGATAATGGTCCGTATTACATCTTTATAGAAAGCTTGGACAGAAACGTTGCAAAATTGCACCCAATGGCGATAGGAAAATTTTTATTTCAATATAATAACTCATACAAAAGGGACATCATTAACATCTCTACTGTTGGAAGAAATAGGCTTAAAATAGAAACTAGATCAGCGGCTGCAGCCAATTCCATAGTCCAACTTGATACTCTGAAAACTAGAAATATAGAAGCATACATACCAAACTTCTTGATTAAAAAACAAGGCATTATTAGGAATGTGGATATTTCGCTAAGTGAAGAAGAACTACAAGAAATAGTTTCCCCGTTTCCTGTTGTTCGCATAAAACGCTTTACCAAAAGATCACAGAGGAATCATGAGCGAGTGACCCCCATCC
The DNA here is from genome assembly GCA_031002005.1 of Vandiemenella viatica. NCBI lineage: Eukaryota > Metazoa > Arthropoda > Insecta > Orthoptera > Morabidae > Vandiemenella > Vandiemenella viatica. The sequence continues at coordinate 284,559,055 of JARYHS010013630.1, read as the reverse complement.
CGGTCTGCCTAGTCACCTTTCGCACACAAACTCTTCCCTCACATGTGACTATACTGGGCACACGTTGTTCGGTGGAACTGTACGTCGCCCCAGTTATCCAGAGCGGGAACTGTTTACGCCTCGGTCACAGACAGGAGCAATGCAGGACTCGTGAACTCCGTTGTAGTAGATGTGCTGGCTTTCACTTGGTAACACAATGTAGCAATACGACAGCCGTTTGCTGCGCCCTCTGTAGCGGCCACCATTACGCGACAGACAGGAGCTGCCCAATAATTCTGAAATATCGGGGAACAAAAGTAGCATCAGCATACACAACAAGCAACATGGGCCCTAATATAGAACAGCGAGCGAGAGGGTATGCTCAAGTGACTCAAACCCCGATACCGATTAGTAGCTATACAGAATTCCCACCCTTAACCCCACAACAACAGCAACAACCGATCTATCTGCAAATGTCACACCAGACAAGGACTCACAAAAGGCAGCAAGATTCAGGCAGGACATCATCAATGCTAATCATTGATGACAAAATAAACAAACCACAAATAAATTTCTTACTTACCCCAGAAGGGAATCGGGCGGAGCCGACGGAAACCATAGTGACACACAATAACAGAGAACAACAATCTTACCCCTCCGGGAGTATCCCAGGCTTGACTCAACACTGCGACAATCAGGGACTTCCAGATCGTAGTAGGGCATACAAAACAACCCACCAAAGGAACAGAACACAGGATTACCGGGAGCTATGTTATCAATCACCACAACTGCCGCTATCGCCTATAGGCGAAAACCCTTACCCTCCCAAGGTACAAAACCATGTAAACCCTCCTAGCAATACAAACGACAAAAATAAATTAATAGAAGGAATCTTTAAGTTAATTGTGGAAGTAGCTAGACACATAACAAACAGTGGCATAGAAACCCTACAACTGGACGAGATTAGAAAATCTATAGAGATATTAGTACAGCCCAGTTATACAGAGCAACAGTACTAAAGGGGTTTAAGAGAACTTTAATCAGGAATCCATAAGACACAAGACTTAATCAATGGTTCACACCTCGACCAACCCCCCACAACAACAGTGGAAATTGCACCGGGACAGGAGCAGTGAAGCAGAACCCTTTCAGACCGTTTCAAACAAAAAACCGTAAATCAAGATACTACAATGGAACGCCCGGTCAGTCAAAGCAAATCAGGAATCGTTGCAACGGGAACTTAGTGTAAACAACATATCTATCGCAGCGTTAACAGAAACATGGCTCAAACCAGAGACAAATATGTTCATCAAAGGTTACCATCTTGTACGTAAAGATAGAGAAGACGGGAAAGGAGGAGTAGCTATACTGATTCATACATCTATTCACTTTACACCAATCCATATAGATCATACATAAATAAACTCATTCCAAGCAATAACAGTTGCAATGCGAAGCCACAATAAGGATTTAACTATTGTCTCAATATACTGCCCACCTAAATCCAAAATCAAATCCAGCTAGTGGCGCGCCCTCCTATAGCAATTCGAAGAACCATACCTGATATGTGGTGATTTTAATGCACATCATACGTCAGGGGGATGTGAATGGAATGATGTATTTGTGGAATCCCTTCTGGAAATCATAGACGAATTCTGCTTATGCATCCTAAACGATGGATCTCCAACCTTGGTACCCAAACCTGGCTTACGGAAATCTGTAATAGATTTAACAATTTGCTCTCCGTCACTGGCTACGGAATTTCACTGGGAAAATATTCAACAGGTATGGGGATCAGACCATTTCCCCATTATAATGACAACAGCTAGAGACACCACAACTTATCCTTCCCACTACCAAATGGAACACACGAGAAGCAAATTGGGTCAAGTACAGCCAAATAATTGAAGTAAACATAGATAGGGTGGGTACCGCCAAAACAACTAGCCAGAAATATCAGGAATTTATAAACGTCATAAATGAAGCGGCAGTAAGATCGATTCCTCAACACAAATCAAGATCTACGGAAAAACACATCCCCTCGCCTTGGTGGAATGAAGATTGCTCCAGAGCGGTAGCAAAAAGAAAGCTAGCATTCACCAGATACAAACACGAAGCTACTTGGGAAAATTACTTAAAATACAAAAAGACAGAGGCCGAAACAAAAAGAATATTAAAGGAAACGAAAAAGATGTGTTGGAGAGAATTCTGCGACAATCTAAACAGTAAAGCACCAATGAGCTCAGTATGGCGCATGATCAACAGACTAAGGAAAAAACCGGAGAGTCCAAAATCAACATCAAATTGGATAGAAGAATTCGCAAACATAATAGCTCCACCAACGGTACCACCCGGACCTACAGACCCACCAATCTATGACAAAGAAGAACATGAACTAAACATACTAGAAGAGCCGTTCTCGATGGAAGAGGTGGAATTGGCTCTTAAACCCGGTTCAAACACGGCACCTGGCATAGACAGCATACAGTATTCCATGCTGCACCATCTTCCACACCGCGCTAAGGTAGTCTTACTTAAATTACTAACGAAGATCTGGGCCAAAAGCGAGATCCCAAAACAATGGACAACACAAATTATTATCCCAGTGCACAAACCTGGCAAGGAAATAAATAGTGCTAACTCATACCGCCCAATTGCGCTATCTTCATGAATAGCAAAAATCCTAGAACGCATCATAAAAATGAGACTGGAATGGTGGCTGGAACACCATGGCATGTTGCCTGAGACTCAATTTGGATTCAGAAAAGGAAGGAGCACAACGGACGATCTCAGCATCCTTACCCTTGATATTGAACAGGCATACATTAATAAAGGCTACCTAACGGCCATATTTCTGGATATATCAGCAGCCTATGATAACGTCCATATTCCAATATTAATCGAGAAGCTCAGGAAATTGGGTCTGCCGGATATATACTTACGCGGGATTTATAATCTGATCCATCTCAGAACTGTCTACATCCGACTGCAAGACAATTCTTTATACGGTCCTCGAGTGATATCAATGGGATTACCACAAGGGGCAATCCTAAGCCCCATACTGTATACCATATACACTGCAGACATAGAAAATCTATTTAGTCCATCAATAAGGGTCCTGCAATTTGCCGATGACGTGTGTATATACACCGTGTCACCATCTTATGGAATAAACTTCAGGAGATTATACGAAGCGGCTATAAAGCTTCATGAGTGGGCTCAAAACTTAGGTTTAACCATACCATCTACAAAATCATCAGTAGTGATCTTTACTCGGAAACAAAGAATATATCGAGAATCTGAGATACAATTGGGCCTATACTCTTTCACAGTGCGATCATCGGTCAGGCATCTCGGCCTATATATAGATAGTAAACTCTCATGGAAGAAACACATAGAGCACATTATATCCAAAACCGAACGACTTCTCAATATCTTAAGAGCCATAACGCGCATATCGTGGGGAGCGGACCCAACTATTCTCCTCAACTTATACAGAGCTATTATACAACCTATCTTCGATTACGGAAGCCTTATCTTTGGAATATGAAATCCTCCCCTACAAATGCCTTACTAGTAGAGGCTAGGAAAATGCCACTGGAAATACGACGCCTTCTCTCATCCAGCGTATATTTAACGAGACGAGCATCTCTAACAAATCACCCTGTGATACAAAGAGTAATAAAATATACAAAATTACAGGAAAGAAGAGATATAGCCACCAGACTCCGAATGCCCATGTTAGCACAGTGCTTCACAAAAATAAAACACATGATACCAAGGGGAAACAATTCCCCTTTTCTCATTTCATTATAATACCCTGAGATATAAACCAAATATATTCTATCTACCAGACTGGATCGCTAAAAGCAGCTCAGCAAATACCATGACAAACAGTTTTTTGAAACAAACCTGGCCAGATTTTGTACAGATCTATACGGACGGTTCCAAAACCACGGACGCAGTCGGATATGCCTATATCTGTCCTTCCTTTCACGAATCGAAGAGAGTGCGTTTACCAGCTGAAACATCGATATATACGGCCGAGACATTAGCTGTTAGAGAAGCTATTAATTACGAAAAAGAACGCTACAACAAAATACTGGTTCTAACAGATTCCAAAAGCGTGGCGCAAAAACTCGAGAACTCAAAACAGCGGAACGGACTGAACAAACATCTATTAGAGACACTAAACTTAATGTACACAGCTTCGACAGAGAATAAAGAGATACACGTGTTATGGATAAAGGGGCATGCCTGTATTCAGCATAATGAAACAGTCGACCGCATAGCCAAGGCAAGCACAATAGAAGAAGATATACAATACGTTCAACTTCCACATACAGATTTCATATCTATTATTAAAAAAGAGGCTTTTCGAATCTGGTCCAATTCATGGACTACTACTCAACGCGAAAGAGGAAAATATTACTCACAAATCCAACCTAATATTCCAACTAAACTATGGTTCGGGAATTCCACACTAATTAAAAGGCATAAAACATCTATTATTCGAATGAGACTGGGACACGGATGTTACCCTCAACACCTATTCAAAATCGGAGTGGAACACTCCCCGTTTTGTCCGGAGGATCAAGGAGAGATATCAGATATAAATCACATAGTCCTGGCCTGCAGCCGCAACCAGTTACCCACAAAAAACCTATACACAAGTCTAGTAAAGATTAAAATTCCCCTTCCCGTCTCCGTACCTGTCCTGCTCAATTCAAAACGACAAGATGTATACAAGGCGATTGCTATTTTCCTTATTGAAGCAAACATTAAATTGTAATGTATAAAACGTAGCAAGCAACCATAAAGACGGTTAGCTCATATGAGTGTGTAATATAAGGATATTTACAATGCAAGAGCCTCACGTCAATATATTCATTACAAAAGAAACAAGACAAACTATAATAGTAAAGATTAGGGGAAAAACACGGTAAAGCCAATTCAAACAATGTTTATTCTAAACCACCACTCTTGTGTATATTCTGTATTAACCGAATTAAGCTCCTCTGTTATGTAAATAACTATGTACAATCCAACCTTGATTAAATCGTTTAAACTGTATAAATATAACAATAAGAGAGGAAGTATACTTCCTATTATATATAAAAGCTCAAACGGCCTTAATATAGATATTTAGGGAAATATAATTAAGAGCCATTTAGTTAATAAATATAGTTAAACATCATATAAATTTAAATCACAACTACAGACATGTGTCAACTTACAAAGAATTGTGTAACTTTAGTATCACGTTGTAAAAGGAAGTAAAGATAACAAGTCTGAAATGTATATAAGAATTGTAAAACTAGAAGATGTCTGTATGGTCGGCAGGACCAAAGGCCAATAAAATAAATTAAAAAAAAGTGTCTTCCATCCTTCTTACATGGCCATATCATTCCAGTCTTTTTCGTTCTATAACTTCATACATTTCTTCTTTCACTTCCATTAGCCTTATTATTTCTGTATTCCTTACTTTTTCTTTTCTTGATATCCTTGCTGATCTTCTCCAGAAATCCATTTCTAATGCTTTCAACTTGTTGATATGTTATTGGTTGATTGTCCAGCTTTCTGATCCATATAAGACTATACTTTCAAATAATGATTTAAATATAATTCTTTTTGTTCTATTCATAACACTCTTGCTCCATAGAAGTAAATTTAGCATCCCGATTACTTTCCGGCCATTATTAATTCTTTTATTAATTTCCATATTCGATTTTCCTTTTATTTCTAAAATTGAACCCAAATAGCAAAAATTATTTACCTTTTTAATTTTTATTCCATCGATGTACAATTCATCCAGATCGTTTGTAAGATATTGTGTTTTTTTGTAGTTAATCTTCAAGCCCCATTTTTTATATTCTTTTGACAGTTGATTACATATGTAATTTGTATCCTCACAGTCTTGTGCTATGACGACTTGATCATCAGCAAATAGTAACTGATGTAGATATTTTCCATCTATTATTTCTAAACCCATTCTATTACACTTTTGAGACCATGTTCTCAAACTAACATCTACATAAATTTTAAATAGGGTTGGTGACATAGGGCATCCTTGCAGCAGACCCTTACTTGTTTTAAATTTTTGTGATAATCCATGACCAGTTTTTATTTGGCATGTGTTATTCATGTACATTTGTTGTATTATTTTTACTAAGCAGTTATCTATTTGTGACATATGTAATGCTTTCCATAACATATTTCTTGGGACAGTATCATACCCTTTTTCTAAATCTATGAAAATTAATCCTATATTTTTTGATTTTTCGTTGAATTTTTCCAGAATCTGTCGTAACGTGAAAATGTGGTCTATACATGATCTACATGCTGTAAATCCACATTGTTCTTCTTGAGTCTTATACTGAGTTTCTAATCGATTTTTTATTAGTTTGGCAAAAATTTTCATCAATGAATTCATAACACAAATCCCACGATAATTTGAACATACTTTGCGGTCCCCTTTCTTGAATATGGTAGTAATATAACCTAATGTCATTTCCTTAGGTAGTGGGTCTCCATATAATATTTTATTGAACAATTTTGTTATAAGCTTTACAACTTTATCACCAAAATATTTCATAATTTCCAAATTGATTCCTCCTGGCCCAGGAGATTTGCCATTTTTTCCTGTTCTTAATGCCTTAATCAGTTCGTCTTCTGAAATTTGAATGTCATCACCTTCCTGCTCATTGTCTTCTCGTAATCATTCTTCTAAGTATTCTTTTCTGTCCTCGTTCAGTAATGTCTGAAAATATTCTTCCCATTCCCTTGGTTTTATTAGCTGCAGATTACTTTTGCGTTTAGTTCCTTGTCGAAGTCCTTTTAATACAGACCAGGCTTCTTGCGATTTCCCAAATCCAAATTTACAATTACCAACTGCACATGTCCTTTCCCATATTTCATTTCTTGCTATCCTTATTTTCCTTAGCGCTGCATTCCTTTTGTCCTTATAAATATTCCTTGTTTCTTCTGACTTATTACTCAGCCAACGATTGAAAGCATTCCTCTTTTCTTTTACTGCTTGCTCTATTTCTTCTGACCACCACGCTGCTTCAGGTTTTAGTTTCTTTTCCTTAATTCCCAACACTTCTGCTGCTATTTTTTTCATGTTAAATTTTATATACTCGTATATTTCTTCAGTGCTTCCATCGAATGATTTATCTAATATATTCCCCATTCTAGTAACAAATAAATTTCTTATACTTTCATCTTGTAGGCTATTAATGTTATAGCATTTGTTTTGATCCTTCTCGATGTGATTCCTTACTGTTGCAATGTTGTTACTCCCTAGAATTTTCCACGTCCAGAAACATTTCATTTTTACCAGATAGTTATCAGATCCACACTGGGCTCCTCTGTATGATCGTACATCACTTGCCTTACAGGTGCTTGTTTGTCTAATGATAATGTAATCTATTATAGATTGAAGTTCTCTAGTATTCTGTTGCCAGGTATATTTGTGAATATCTTTGTGTTTAAAAATGTATTTGTAATTTTTAAATCAAATTGTTCACATAATTCAATTAATCGTTCTCCATTATCATTACATTCTGCTTCTCCGTGTTTTCCCACTATCTTGCAAGATTCTCTTGTTCCTACTCTTCCATTCATATCTCCCATCAAAATCAATTCTTTCCTTCCTGGGATTTTTTCTATGGTTTCTCGAAGAGTAGTCCAGAATTTATCTTTCTCACGGTCTATTGCATCATTTGTGGGGGCATACACCCCAATAATCACAATCTCCCTGGCAAACAGTGTCATTTCAACTACTATAATTCGTTCACTAATAAATTCCCAATTTGTAATCCTTTTTTTCCATTTTTTCTGTATCATGATGGAAACTCCTGCTTTAGCCCTTGCATCTTTGAGTACCCCAATCCAAATATGTACATAGTCACCAAGTTCTTCCTCTCCTCTACCTTTTCTGTTAGTTTCAGAGAATACTGTAACATCCATCTTAAATGCTTCAAGCTCTGTGGGCAATATGTTCACTTTCGTAGAAATACCTTGTACATTCCAGCATCCAAAAGCCATTTTCCTTTTTCCATCGCGGTTCCGTCGTCCAGTGATCCAATTTTTCCTAGGCATATTGTTCGGAATTTTAGCATTTCGTATTTTTTATATGAATGGAGAGCTGGCCCATTGCAAAAACCCAACCTGGAGGACCAGGTAATTTTTTTTCAAGGTTTTCTTCCTTTAGCTAGTTTTAAATTAAATTAATAATAATAATAATAATAATAATAAAATAAAATAAAAAGAGACTAAAGGGTGAAATAGGTACAGTAATAAAAAGGCACAGGTTTCGATATTGAAGAGATATTTCAGGAAAAATTTCAGCAAAAGGAAGGAAGGCACAGTTGCAGTGGAATCGAAGTGGAAAGAGTTATAGAGATAGTAAAAAAGAGTGAAGAAATAAATATTCCAAAACAAAAATAGTACTGAACCTATACACTTTAATAGGTATTTAAAGAGGTTGGTGAGAAGAGAACATAACAGAGTTAAGAGACAGCAAGGCAGTAGCACACAACTAAACAAGGAATTAATAATAACAAATACAGTAATTAAAGATGAGTTTATGAAGAATATTAATAGTGCAAGAAAACCTCTGATGGATGCATCTAGAAACTATTAAGGCTGTTTTAAAAAACTGATGGTAAGTAAATGTACTAATACAATTATACACAATGATGAAGAAGAAGTTACTGAGGATTTTAAAAATGCAGCGATTTTCAGTAATTGGTTTAGCGAGACCATTAGGGTCAATGATGAAATGGTCAACCATTTTAATATTTGAAGAGCATTTAATTTATATTTGCTATAAAATGGTCAGTCACTTTAATATTTAAAGAGCATTTAATTTGTATTTGAAACAAATGAAAATAAATATAAATCACAGTATTATACCTTATAAATCTTTTGACATTATTTAATTAATAAAGAAAACACAATGTATTCGTAGATATAAGCAATTATTTCTTTCTTTTATATGTGAAATAGAGTAAACAGCTCGTTCTCATGTAAGTCTATTGGCAGAGAAAGTCAGTCACTATATTATGACGTCCAGAGATATGTATCGTCTTTTGTTATGTATACCTTCTCTGGCGTCCAGAGAAACACATTCACGGCCTTCTAAAATAAACATGTTATTAAGCACTGAGATCATCACAATGATTCAGTAATGGGAGCTTGCAATTCGGAGAAAGAGTTTATCCACGCAATTAGAAATCAGGAGACTATAAAATTTGAAATTCATCTAAGAAAGGATCTAAGAAGGCTACAAAAGCATAAATGGGTGGTGAGGATAATATTACTATGGATGTGACATTGTACTACCATGCTCATATTAATCCGAACTACCTGAATTGCACATCGCTACATTTCCTCCTGGGACTTATTCCACCCATTACACACATCTACCAAGACAGTACTATACCCTGTACCACTATTAAAATTGAGCCACATCAAACTTCCAATAAATGAAATTTATTTCCGCTATTTTGTTTCATAAACCGAAATAGTGATTACATTTCGACACCAAAAGAGATATAGGTATATCGAATACGTTTCTTTTTACTTTTTTAAAGACATTTTACAGTTATTAAGTATTCACATAAATCACGAAAGTTATCACTCTCAAACAAAATACTGGTTTTCAAAAAGAACTGGATAACAACAAAACGCAGAGTTTATACCCGGCTACAACAACTTAAAATGACTAGATTATTGCGTTGTTGTTGAACTATTCATTAGTGATTATTAAAACTTTTTTCTGTTTTCGGTGATATTAATTAATAAGCTTCTGTTTGAGGGCAACTTTGTGGCGGTATAAAGTTTGCCCCACATTGTGAATGAAGTGCTGTTAGCCTGCCGCATTAACTTTCATTATTTATAATTGTGATTCATTTTGTGTCTTTCTTCGTGCTTTTGGTAGTTTCTTATCGACGACAATTCATATTCCACTATGTCCAGTGGAATATATGGGGTAGGAGGGGGTAGTTCAGACTTTTCACTGGGTGATGAGGCAGTGAATAAACAAGAAGTTATGCATGCGGCCGGAGATGTCATCGTCGCAGCAAATCAGCCTGTTGAAGTCCCGGCAGCCATGGACATTGCAGATGATGATATATCGGAAGTAGACAACGCCATAAGAATTACTAGAAAACGAGTCTGTGAAACTACATTTGAAACAGCAGAGAAAAGATTTGTAGTTGAAGATGATGCCACCCGGACCGTGGAAGCCTCAGAGACTGCTACACTTTCTCCTGTTATTGCAGTTCCTCGACAAGCGTCGTCCAAGCAGACGGAGTCAAAACCACCTACGAGTAAGCCACCAGTCTTTCCAAGACCAGCAAATTATTACAAGCTATCTGATCCAGGTCCTTATTATGTGTATGTTGAGAGCAGTGATCGTAACCTAGGTAATTTACACCCAATGAGTATTGGTAGGTTTGTTCATGTCAATATCCCTGAAATAAAAGGCCATGTTGTAAACATCACTTCTGCAGGGAAGAATAGAATTAAAATTGAAGTAGACAGCCCTTCAGTAGCTAATAAGTTAGTTCAGTCTTCTGTATTTAAATGCAGAAATTTAGAAGCTTACATTCCTACGTTTCTAGTTAAAAAGCAGGGTGTCATCCGGGGAGTAGACGTGAGCTTAAAGGAAGCAGAGATTATGGCCGATATTGAGTCTTCAGTTAACGTAACCAATGTTAAAAGACTAACAAAGCGTGTGGTAAGAGATAACTCAGCATCAACTGTGAAATTACAGACTTGTATATTAACTTTTGACAGTCAACAAGTCCCTCAATTTGTTTACTTATATGGCATGAGATGTGAGGTTAGCCCTTATATTCCATCTGTCAAACAATGTTATAAATGCCTTCGATTCGATCATATTAGTACACAGTGTAGAAGCAACCAGCGTTGCGGTAGATGTGGAGGTTCTCACTCTCTTCAGCAGTGTCAATCCAATCAAACAATTTGTGTAAACTGTACAGGCCAACATGTGGCTACGGATCGGTCCTGTCCAGAGTATTTGTTCAGACAAAGGGTCCACGAACAGGCTACTATACATAACATTTCCTTTAAAGATGCTGAAGGTCTATTGAAGAAAAGGTCTTATGCAAATTCTGTGTCTAAAACTTTTTCCAGTTATCCTCCTCCATCACCTGTCCCACCTGAAGTAAAAAATATAATGGAATTCCCTCCACTGTCTGAAGGAAATATGCCTGTAGAAGGAAGTATAGAACATCAGCACAGTCGCTTTCCAAGTATCAGAACTACAAAACCCTTAGAACCTCTTGTTAATGTTTCGCGGACTTTTCAAACAACACCCCCACGCTGGATAAGTATGGAGAGAGGAGCTAATGGTCAGAGACAATCGTCAAATATCAGTCAACTCTCTTCATCTAAAAGATACGCAGGTTACCAATGTGAAATTGATCCTCGTGGTTTGCCGGGGAAACCTATTCCCAACAATCCTTACCCTCCACGGCCTCATAGTGAGGACAAAGGTAAAAGTCAAATTGGTGACTCCATCATAGATAAGATTATTAGCCTCATTCTGCTTGTTGTGGATAGCTCATGGTCGAATGAAAACCTAGATCCTGACGAAATAAGAAAAATGTTATTTAAAATTCTTTCCTCATCTAATGGCGTTTAAAATTTTACAGTGGAACGCTCGTTCTGCAATAGCTAATAGAGAATGCCTTTTAAAAGAACTATATGATTGGGACATATCTGTAGCCGCTATCAGTGAAACATGGTTCAAGCCTCATATCCCCATTCATTTCAGGGGTTACAATGTATTAAGGAACGACAGAGATGACGGCAAAGGAGGCGTGGCTTTATTGATTAGGGCAAATATCTGGTTTCAACCAATTCAGTTAAACTCCGAGGTAAAAGAACTCCAGGCAGTAGCAGCTGAGATTAAAACCCCTATGGGTACATTTTCTATAATGTCATTATACAAACCTCCAAGAATTAAAATCAGCAAAAATGAATGGAATCATTTGTGGTCTTCTTTTCGTTCCCCCTTTCTGATATGTGGAGATTTTAACTCGCATCATTCTGCGTGGGGCAATGAGATTTCTGATGCTGACGGTCGCTCATTGTTGAATTCTATAGAAGATCTCTCCCTTATAATACTGAATGATGGCTCCCCTACGATGATCCCATCTCCTCTGAGACGTCCATCTGCAGTGGACGTATCGATAGCGTCGCCCAGTTTCCACAAAATAGATAATTGGGAGATCAAAAGGTATTCACTGGGTTCAGACCATTTCCCAATACACATAAGTGTTGGTATTGAAACAAGATTGCCTAAAAGATATTACTCCAATAGCCAATGGAAAATCCAGGAAGCCTCGTGGTCAACTTACGGTTCTGTTATTTCAGAGGAAATAGACAAACTGGACCCAAATTTAACAATAAGGGAAAGATATAATGCTCTGATCTCAGCAATCAATGAAGCTGCTATCAAGTCAATCCCTCGCCGTAAAACAGCTGGTTTATGTAGAAAACCTAAAGTTTTTTGGTGGAATACAGAGTGTTCGAAAACGGTGGCGAAACGCAGACTAGCGCTGAATAGATATCGGAAAGAGCAGACTCTTGAACGATTCCTGGAGTTTAAACGTGAGGATGCTCGGAAAGCATCGAAAAAAGGAGGAATGGGTAAAATACTGCAACAGCCTGAATAAAGACGCCAGTCTTTCCGATGTTTGGAAGAAAGTCCGATCTTTAAAAAAATTAAGTGTAGCTGAACCCTTCGACACTGATCCGGTCTGGCTGGAAGACTTCGTTGACAGAATAGCACCATCCTCTTGTTTGAACGCCCATTGGAAACGTCCTGAAGCTGAAGATTACTCACACCCTATCATGACACCTTTCACCATCCTGGAATTACAAAACGCACTCGCTACAACCAAGAATACATCCCCGGGAATAGACAACATCCATTATGCAATGCTAAAAAATCTCCCTTTAAAAGCACTGGATTTACTTCTTAGCACCTTTAACTCAATTTGGTTTTCGTAAAGGGAGAGGAGCAATGGATAATCTAAGTACACTAGTAACGGACATCTTCACCTCTTTCAAAAGGAGATACTTTACGGTCTCCTTGTTTTTAGATATCCAATCAGCTTATGACAACGTACAAATTCCTATTTTATTAAAAAAATTAAGTAGACTAGGATTGCCAGAAGTTTTTATATATGGCATCAACAAATTCCTGTTGGAAAGAACGGTCTTTGTGCGATATGGGGATCAAATTATTGGACCAAGAATACTTACTACTGGATTACCCCAAGGTGCCATACTCAGTCCCCTACTATATATCCTCTATACATGGGATCTGGAAAGAGTAATAGGTCCTAACACCCGAATCCTTCAGTACGCAGACGACATCTGTATATACTCTTTGGCGGTCTCATTGGAGATGGCTTTAAATAACCTATCTGCAACCATGATAGAAATAGACAAATGGCTGAAATCAAATGGACTTCAAATTTCAACACAGAATTCTTCCGTTGTTATATTCACCAGAAAACGGATAGAACTTAATGTGGTCAAAATAGTTAGGTTAGGGAACTACTCATTTTCAGTGAAATCTAACGTAAGATTCCTGGGATTGTTGATGGATGCCAAACTCAGTTGGAAACCGCACATTAATCAAATAATTAACTCTTGTAATCAAGCGCAGAACATTATTCGATCTTTGACACGCGTTTGGTGGGGTGCAAATCCCAGTATACTTTTGATGATCTACAGAGCGCTAATTAGATCCAAAATTGACTATGGATGCATTCTGTACAACAGTGCAAGCTCCGGAATCCTGTCCAGGTTAGACAAGCTACAATATAGTTGTATTCGCACCTGTCTTGGGGCCATGACATCTACTCCCACCAACGCTCTATTGGTGGAAGCCCGGGAGATGCCTCTGCATATTAGAAGACAGTTGCTGTCCGACAAATTCATTGTTGAGAGGTTAGCATACCGGAACCACCCAACTATTTTTAAATGTAAAGAGCTAAGTAGCTTGTGGAATAATAGAGGAAGATCGCGACTCTCAGAGATCTATTACAGCTACACGGAGTGGGAAGAACAAACGGACAGAATAATTCCAACAAAGCTATTTCCACCATTCGAATACCATTCCATCTTCAGTATGATTCAACTTCCGGTATTTTATATCACTCTTGAGGATAAGCAATACCCAAACCTCAGTATACTAGTACAGAAGTATCTTACAGAAAACTGGAATAACACCGTGCATATATATACGGATGGATCTAAAACTGCCCCAGGAAGTAACGTAGGATGTGCCTTTTTCTGCCCCTGCACCAAGTATCAAGGAATGTATAAACTTCCATCAACTACATCTATATACACTGCAGAAGCATTAGCTATTTTAGAGGCAGTCAGGTATTGCTCAACACTAACAGAGAGGAAGTTTCTCATCATCTCAGATTCTAAGAGCGTGTTGAACTCTATTCAAACCAAATATTGGGGCAAGAGAACTAATCAGATTATAGTAAATATAGTTCAACAGGTAGTAGAATGCTCAAGAAGAAACAGAGCAATCAATTTCCTCTGGGTGAAGGCGCATGCAGGGGTGGTATTTAACGAAAAAGTAGATGAGTTGGCAAAGCAAGCAGCTAGAATAGGTGTCGCCCTCAAAACTCGGTTACCATATACGGACTATCTACCACAAATAAAAATCAAGGTAATGAACAAATGGCAGAGTGAATGGGACATCAGTAGAAAAACAAGGGGACAATACTATGGCAATATCCAGCCCAGAATTCCTACCCGTCCCTGGTTTTCCAGCTCCTTGGAACATAGGGGGGTTATCACCACGATAATTAGAATACGTTTCAATCACGGTATATTCGCACAGCACCTACATCGTCTAACCATCATAAATTCAGATATCTGTGAATATTGCAATACGGAAGTAGGTGACACAAACCATATATTTTTCGCTTGTCCAAGATATACAGCCCACAGACCTAAATTCTTGAAAGATCTTAACAACTTTGGTATACCTTTTCCAACAAGTATTTCTTGTCTGTTGCATGGCAACAATGTGATTGTATATAAATTGTTAGCCAGTTTTATAAAAGCAACAAACATTAAGATTTAGGCAAATAAGTCCTTTTTATAATGTGTTAATTCCTGTATATAAATAATAATTTAATGTGTATATAAAAATCTCCTTTATATTTTAATTATACTGTAATTATTGTTTGTGCACTGTTGGTACAGAGTCCTCTATTTAATTGTTTTACTAATCCTTCATTTTGTAAACATGCATGTATTTTTTTTGGAGAAATATTCCAGCTGATGTGAAATTACTAGTTTATTATAATTATCCTGTAAATTTGTTTATCTGTACAATGCTTTACTCATTTGTATCAAGCCAATTATCTGTATAAATAGCTGATGGCTGTATAGTGCCATTTGGCGCTTCAGGCCAAATTAAATAAAATAAATACCTTCTCTGGCGTCCAGAGAAACACATTCACGGCCTTCTAAAATAAACATGTTATTAAGCACTGAGATCATCACAATGATTCAGTAATGGGAGCTTGCAATTCGGAGAAAGAGTTTATCCACGCAATTAGAAATCAGGAGACTATAAAATTTGAAATTCATCTAAGAAAGGATCTAAGAAGGCTACAAAAGCATAAATGGGTGGTGAGGATAATATTACTATGGATGTGACATTGTACTACCATGCTCATATTAATTCGAACTACCTGAATTGCACATCGCTACATTTCCTCCTGGGACTTATTCCACCCATTACACACATCTACCAAGACAGTACTATACCCTGTACCACTATTAAAATTGAGCCACATCAAACTTCCAATAAATGAAATTTATTTCCGCTATTTTGTTTCATAAACCGAAATAGTGATTACATTTCGACACCAAAAGAGATATAGGTATATCGAATTCGTTTCTTTTTACTTTGTTAAAGACATTTTACAGTTATTAAGTATTCACATAAATCACGAAAGTTATCACTCTCAAACAAAATACTGGTTTTCAAAAAGAACTGGATAACAACAAAACGCAGAGTTTATACCCGGCTACAACAACTTAAAATGACTAGAAACTTACGTTAATATTCAACCTTTGCTTTGTTTTATAATTTCTGGAAACAGTACAGACTTATCTAAGAGTTCTGTCAAATATATAACTCGTAACAAGATTTCTGATTTAATAATTTTGGCAGTGGTATTGTAAGTATGCTTGCCTGTAAAAGCAATTCTTTTAGTTCTATCTTTTCTTGAACATACTAAGCGTGGAACAATGGAAAACAACCAAAAAATTAATATTCTGGCTGACGTAAGACACTGTCAACGCAGCATGCACCAGTAGGAATTGAAAGACAGTTTTCCAATAAATTTAACTTGACTGTAAAGATTTTTGTCACTCAATATTACCCATTTTTTCTAGTGCTCATGACAAAGTCAGGTAATTGATCATTTATGTGATTCGTAATGACAGCTGTTTAAAAATAAATAAGGAACTAAATCAAACTAATGTGCCTTTTGTGCGAAAACGGTTTTTTTCTGCTAATGTCCTTATTGGGCGACAACAATAATTTCTAGTCTGTGATGTTGGCATGCAAATGATAACAGAAAAGGAGAGTGGCTGTTCTTGCAACAACAAAAAACTCTCATTAAAGAAGAATATACTATTAAAAGCTTCCATATTTCAAGACATGCTGTTCCAACTAGTGATCGCTAATGATATAATTGATGCATAACCGATGTGGGCATTATTCGTGGCATGGAGTTATCTTCCCTGTCCTATCGCGTTGACTGCTATCTCCGGGAGTCCGTAAAAAATTCTGCTTGCGATAAGGGATAAAATCGTTAACCGTAGCACAGAAAGAATATACGTTAATAAAGAAGCGCAGAAATTTTACAAGTTAATTCAGACACATATCACCATTGATGCACAGAATCTTTAATTTTATTTCCCAGATTTAAAATTCAAAAAAATAAACAGTAAATTCCAGGAACAAGGAAAGATATTGCCAGGCTAGTTATTAGTTGTTCCTACCTCAGCATCCGTCTGTGGTAAGCCTAACGAGATGGTACTGTAAGTGGCTAATACTCGCAGATGCAGATCCCGGTAGCTAGTGCGTTTTCTCGCGATTCCACGGTTCGAGTGAGGCCGCGGGCAAAAATGTTTAAATGATGCGCTATGTTTTTCATGTGTTACCTGTACACTGGGACAGTGAAAATATATTTTACACCTATTGAGAAGTTAAAAATACAGATTTCTACCTATATCTACGAGCAATTCAAATTCGTTGTAATTCTTCAGCAAACTCATTATTATTGGAAAGGACGGGAAGAGATTAGTTTTCTAGAAATGTATACGAATTGGGCCACAGTCATTGATAATTGACAATTCCTCATTCTGATGAGCATTTTCGATTTATTTTTATTTTATTTAAACAGAATCTTTAATGGCTGTATCGTGAGCGTGGATTGACTATTGTCTTGTGCCACTAATGAACTTTACCCTTCATCAAATTCATTCAGCTATTAATTAATGTAAAATTCTAGGAAATAAACAGTAAATTTCATCAACGAGAAAAGATAATGGCTGGCTGTTGCTACCTCAGATTCCGTCACTGGTAAGCCTGACGTGATGGTGCTGTAAGTGGCCCAGATCACGGATGTAGTTCCCGGTAGCTAGTGCGTTGTCAGGCCGCTGGTAAAAGTGGTTTAATGTTGCTTTATGTTTTTCTTGTATTATCCGTACAATGAGACAGTAAAAACCTATTACACACCCATTCAGTAGTTAAAATTACAGATATCTGCTTGTATCTATTGAGCAATACAAATTCGTTGTTATTCTTCAGTAAACTCATTATTATTGTAAAGGCCGGGATTAGTTTTCTAGAAACAAAGAAATTGGGCCACGGTCGTTGAGAAGTGGCTATTCACCCTTCCCTTGAGCATTTTCGGGATATTTTTATGGCTGGATCGTGAATGTGAATTGACTACTGTCTAATGCCACTGATGAACTTAGCCTAGTTGTTTACTGAACAGTAACACAATCAAGATATAATTTTAAACTGCTGGTACCTGTATGTATTGACATA
>JARYHS010013630.1:284507371-284539928 GCA_031002005.1 Vandiemenella viatica | reverse complement strand
ACCACCAGAGGTCAGAAATCGTGACAACGTTGGAGGAAGCAGTTTGGCAGCGTTGCAAGAGGAAATAAGTGTGAACTTTCCTGTTTCCTTCGGCCAAGAAGAATACCTTTATAACCCTAAATATTGCACGTAATAATTTATCACGAACATCTATTTTTCTACACCATCACCATTCGTCACACGCATTTTTCTAGATTCTTTGACAGTTTATGAATGATCGAGCATAATTGGATAAGAGCTGACGCGCTAGCCTCTCATTCGGGAGGACGCAGGTTCGAATCCTCGTCCGACCATCCGGACTTGGGTTTCCATGGTTTCTCCAAATCACTCTATGTAAATACCGGAATGGTTCCTTGAAAAGGCCATCGGCGAAATCCTTGCCACTACTCCTTTCCCGCCTCTAATCACCTCGATGTCGACAAGGCGTAAAAGCATAAGCAAAAAAGGAAGAAAAAAATGAATGCTCGATATCATGTCTTTGAGCAAGCAGGATTTCAGGTGGAAAATAAGCTTTTTTGAATATTCACCGAGGTCTGCTGCTCGAGTCCTTTGTATTCAACTTTCTTTTTTCAATGAAATATACTTCTTCAAGAACACATATTTGCTGTCGTGTATATTATTGTAAACTTATTTAAGTCAGGTACCGTAGGTAGTGTACTAATGTCAAATATATATATTCACCAATAAACATTACCCAAAATGTTGAAGGAAATAAAGATTCAGGATATGCAGATTCGAACTCAAGTCTGCCCGATCGATAATCTTAGTCGCTACTACCAGGCTACGAATCTACATCTACATCTACATATATACTCTGCAATTCACAAAATTGTGGGTGGCAGAGGGTGCTCAGCACCAAAGCTAATCTCTATGTTGTGCATAGCAACTGAAGGTTTTTGCACTATAGGCCTCTCCTGAAAGTAATGTATCTTGCTGTTTCTCAAATAACCATTAGCTTACAGGTACTATATACAGTTTTAAAATTAATGATTTTTTCATTATTTTTCTAGTCCGAAAGTGATACGGTGTCATAACTATTGATTCGGTTTTGAGTGATTCTCTGTATCTGATTACATTTGATCATAACAAGAATGATATTGATGCTGTAACAGTCCACCTGGATAAACACTGCGTAGGAGGAAGAAGAACAAGAAAAATGTCTCAAAATCTCGCAAGGTTCAAAATATACAAAAACTTTTGGTATCAAACCCTACTTATATATATATATATATATATATATATATATATATACATATATTATACACACACATATACATGACGTTGACGTCGAGGTAATTAGAGGCGGAAAAGGATTTATTGCAAGTAATTCGATCATGGACTTGTGATGAAATCATCCCGACATTCACCTGGAGTGATTTGGGGAAGTGATGGAAAACCGAAATCTTGATGACCGAACAGGGACTTGGAACCTGAGTCCTCGCGAATGCAAGACCAGAACGTTACCACTCACCTATCACCCTCCAACATTACAAAATACAATCAAATAATTGTGGAGGATAATTTCTGGTGACATCAAATTTGCTTGGCTTAAGAAGGTATTAAAATAGACTACAAGCCGCGTTTTAAAGAGTTTAACGGAACATTGCAATTAGGAGAAGGAATATAAACAGTTTTACTGCTCAAATCTCTGAGTCTAACCGTCGTAGCTGCCCCGCGAAAAATCCACGTGACAGAAATGAGATTACAGTACAGCTACTGAGAAACCACTCAGAATTATTAAGTATATAATATAACTAGAAAAACAATTATATTACGTAGCTATTAGTCACAATCATGTTATTGCAGTAATTATAAAAAGCAATCGTTTGTCCTCGCTTATCAAGTTTTTCACTACTCTGTAGCAACTAGTTTTATTCGAAATTACCGCAGAGAGACATAATGATGCTACTCTCGGAAATAGTATCGTAACAAACACACAGTTTCATGAGATCGAACATTGTGCACTGTTGAAGCAGTCAGATTGTCGTCGCAGAGAGGAAGAAGAGTTTCATACGAGGAAAGACTGAGCGGTTTAATACTCTACGTAAACAACAAAATTTCCACTTTCGATCACAATTTCCGTTTCGCACGCCACTTTATTACGGTTTATTGGTCCACAAAGTGCTGTCTTCTCATCTGACGTCTGACAAATAATCTTTACTGAATTACAGAGTATTTCTTTTTATTGATCTAAAATTTCGAAAAAAAAGTCGTGCTTTAATAAGTTTTTTTTTTTTACCATTCTTTCTTTTTACCTTGGGACTAAATCTTTTTGTAATTTGGTAACTGACAAAAATTTGCTCCAGATGAACTGAACGTAAGATTCGTATAGAATCGCTTCTCTTTTTTCACATGTTGTTAGATTGTTATGACTACTGTGTATTAAATTTCGATCTTCTGAGACAATGAAAGACAAACTTTTAGTTTAGATAAATGAGTACCAATCAATAATTTAGGTACTTCTTTCAATGTATCTAATAAATGTAAAACAGATAAGCAGTGATATTACAAACATTCGCTAGCTGATTTTTCTGATAAGTTTAAAAGTTTTACAAATTCCATGGTCAAGAATTAAATTGGGTTTCTAAATTTGTCTTTAACGTTACGTCACCATACACAGGAATCAGTATAACAGATATAAGGATGTATGAATTGCATTACATTCAACAAACGCTATTCAGAAGGGTTTAAAATTGTATCAAAACATTTCCTAGCATACCTCAGTTAAAATACTGAGTTATGCCTTCCATGGAATCAGTCTGAGTTTTCATCGTTCTATTATCTCAAAAAAATTAAGAGCTTCACTTGCAAACCAAATACACTAATGAAAATCCGAATGCTGTTGGTGATTGGTAACGATTTGAAGCGAAGTTTGGTAGTAACCATTTTAAGATCACGGTCCTGCCATCGAGACTTCGGTTTTCGTAGAGTTCCCAGAATCACTCTACCGAACGGCGAATCGATCCTACTTAAATAGTGAGACCTAATTTTGTTCTTACATAACTAATATTTTCTATGTCATTGCAATTGATATATTAAAGACTCAAGTAAACATGACGAAAAACGGTTATCGTGGTCGCAGCTGGCGTTAACTCGACTAACAGTAATTACTACCAGCCCATTTTTTATTATTATTATTATTTTTTTTTTGACTTGTTGCAATACGCTTCATTAATGGCAGGTAATTAGGGGCGGGACAAAACTGGTGGCAAGAAACGGAAAGAAATTGGGCCATGGTCTTTTAAAGGAATCATCCCAACATTTGCCTGGAGTGATTTGGGGAAACCGTAGAAATCCCACGTCTGATGGCCGGACCGGGATTCGAACCCGCCTCCTACACGGATGCGACAACAGAGCGTTACCACTCACTCATTAACTTCACTTTTTCATTACTAGTCGTATTTGGTCTACGATTACATCCATAAAATTATTTAAAAATCTACTTAAAGCAAAGTTAATAATCGTAAATGATAATATGTCGGTAGAAGTGAAATGTTTTGATGAGATTGTGTGTTTCCAAAACAATCTCTGAAATCAGAAACGCAATTCAATCTTTTTTCTTGTCTCTCTTACTCATTCCCAACCCCTCTCCTTTTTTCTATTTTTAGCAGCTCTAAATTAAAATAATTAAAGGTGTGCCGGATGCTTTCTATTCTGTTATGCTCTTAAAATTCATATATTACTAATGTGATAGATATAAGAATTTTATCTGGCACTGCAGTGGTATGAGATGGAGTCAGCTACTTCAATTGGAATTTACGCCTCTGCACCAAACAGCATGTGACGGAGGTGAAAGGTTGATTTTTAAATGCTATACTTCTATAGCCAACTTCTTCGTACGGGTCATTATAGCTCCGTGATGACTCGCAGCGCCAGATACGGCGTTACCTTATTTAAGTTCCAGTGGTTGAAGAACTTTATAGAACTGGGACATGGTTCGGTGGTGGTGCATTATTACTAATTACCAGATGGTGCACAAAATTCCTGGGTTAAATCCCAAATCTCTCTATAGCGCGTGTGGCGTGACTCGGCCGCCGGATACGGACGTTAAGCTGGCGTACCGAGTGTGGTGGTTGAACTGTCAACGTTCTCGTCTCGCATTCGGGACGACGCCGGTTCGAATCCCCGTCCGGGAATCCAGATTTTGGTTTTCCATGGTTTCACCAAATCACTCCAGGCGAATGCCGGGATGCTTCCTGCAGAAAGGCCATGACCGAATTCCCTCCCGTTCCTTGTCCCCAGTCCCATCATGCCTCTAATGACCTTATCTGTCGACGAGGCGTAAAGCAATAAGAAAAAGAAGAAAAAAAAAAACGGTCGGCCACATAGATGTGTTTCGCAAGAGCAGGTCTCAATGGGCCGGCACCGTGTTTCCCCCTCTCGCTTATTTCATCTCTTATTTTACTGTCGTCAGTCTCTCGATTGGTTTGATACAAACTTCCCTTCTTATTTTGCATTAACTTCTTCATCTCCAAACATCCTTTTCAAAACACGTCCTCCCTTATCTGCTTCATACATAACCAATCCCGCATGTCTTAAAAATATCACCCACGATCCTGTTTCTTCTTTGTGTAAGATTCTTCCACAAACTTCTTTCGTCAGCCATCATTTCAAAAACATGTTCATTTCGTGGTTTAACTGTCCACCTAATTTTCAGCATTCTTCCAACAGCACCACATTTCAAATGCTTCAATTTTCCTTCTTCCGGCATTCCTAAAGTCCATGCTTCGTTACCATAAAATGCTGTGCTCCAAACACAGAGTTTTAAAAAGTTCTTTCTGAGTCCTAGGTCAATATTTGAAACTACTTTTTCATAAATGTTCTTTTTACTAGTGCTATTCTGTTTTTAACACCATTCCGTGCTTCAGCCACCAGTTGTAATTTTACTTCCCAAGTAACAGAATTTATTTACTTCTAGTTTTGCATCCGATCCCATTTTTATATTTAATCTACTATTATTTCTTTTACACTTTTGTCTTGCTTTGATCTGTATTTATTACAGAATCCTCCGTCTTTATTTTGTCATTCAGTAACTCCTCCATATACTCAGTCCGTCCTGCTCTCAGGATAATGTGATCAGCAAATCCGATTATACTGATTACTGGTTTTGTCTTCGTGAACACTTAAGCCACATTCAAATTCCTCTTTTACATCTTTCATTGCGTCCTCTTTTGAAAGTTTGAATATTGCGAAGTCTTATAGGCATTCAATTAGAACATTGTAGGAGGAAAACTGAGGCATAAAATTGAAGTTCAGTGCGGCCAACGTCAGTGTCAAACAAGGAAACCAGTATTAAACGCTTTCCGTCTACTACGATATTTGAGAATTACACTCTAGCTGCGGAGAGTAATAGAGCTGATTTATAAAATGTTGTAACAATTAGCAGTGTTACTACTCAACGAGATAATTTCATTCCAACTAACTCTTAATCTTTACTTTAAGACATACTTGAAAAAATAGGAAAACATTATAGAGAATTAGTTCATATCCATATTGAAATTTCTTATTTTACCACATTTTATTGAGACTGCAAATTTCTGTAGTTTAGAAATTGATTTGAGGTCTTTGCTCAAGTAGAATGTGAAGTAGGAACCAACCTTTTTTTTTTTAACATTTCTACGAAAAGATTTAAATGTTACCTGTTTGGTTAATAGCAAACCGATTAAAAATGCTGTCATATTTGGTTTAATACAACTTCATTTAATATAACAATATCTCCAAGATAAGAGGGGCCTCATAGAGAGAGAGAGAGAGAGAAAATGAAATTTGAATTGCGTTTCTGATTTCAGAGATTGTTTTGAAACCCCCTCTCTCATCAGGTCAACTCACTTCTGCACATATATTTTCATTTACGATTTTTAACTTTGTTTTAAGTAAATTTTTTAAATAATTTTACGGATGTCATCATAGACCAAATACGAAAAATATTGAAAAAGTGAATCTAATGACTGAGCGTTAACGCTAGGGCTCCGCATTCGGGAGGGCGCGTGTTTGACTCCCCATCCGGCTATCCATATTTGGGTTTTCCTTCGTTTCTCCAAATCACTCCGGGTGAATGGCAGGATTATTTCTTCGAAAATCCGTGGTCCAAATTCTTTCCCGTTCCTTTTCTCCGGTGCGAAACTATATAGAGGATTGTATGCAACCCATTGGAAGGAGAAAGTCATTTATTTTAAAGTGAAATTACAAGAATTCATCCTCGATTCCGAAGGCTTCCACTCCTGCTAAGGTAAAAAGTTTGTTCATTCATAATTTGGGACAACCTGTGTGATTTAAAGAGTTATTTCCAGGTTTTTACAGTACTTAGTACTATTTGTTTCAGCGAATACCAAACTGCTAATTTCAGCGATAAGAATGAAGGTGTGTCACAATTCGTAATTAGGACAGTCCTGTATTTGTAATGTCCAAGAGTCTTTTCAACTAGTAACTTATCCCGAGGAATGATTAATGCTAGGTCACTAGCTAATCTTTCCGTTTTGCGGAAATATGAACTTCCTTCTTCCCCGTTTCTATAAATAACTTGTTTTCACTTTCCTGATACTATGCTACCAGACATAAGTCCCACGTTACTTCACTCAAATATTCAACTCCATTTTGAATGAGAAACAAGTGCTGGAATGTTTATCAGTCGTCACCTATTTAAAGCTTATTGTCGAGATTGTGTATAAAATAAGCCCATAAATTCCACACAAATATTATTTCTGTCTGAGAATGTAAGAAAGATACTGAAAATTATTTGAAGCAAGACTCAAATGTGAGTACTACACTGTAACCGAGCAAAAATAGACTCAATCAAGCTACGACAGGTTGGCTGCAACGTTACGATGTTATAAACCGAAGAGTAAAAGTTTGTAGTAGTTGTCAATATACACCGATAAGGCATGGTCGCTATCTCTGGCAAACCACCTTCTACATATTGGAAGGAACCACGCAACAGAGTTCTCTAAACAGAAAAATAACGAAGTCTAGGCTTATATCTCTGTATCTTTTTCGGCGGGCTAGCAGGAATGGAAATACAATCAAAAATTAGTAATTTTCTCGATTATAAGTAAGATATTAATATTGATAGTTTTAGAGGATTAACAGAAAACAGGATTTTGGGTAGAGGTTAAGCTTCTTGGTTGTTGTTGTTGTTGTTGTTGTTGTTTTAGGGCGCGTCGACAGCGGGGTCATTAGCGCCCGAAGCTTCTTGGAATATGCTCTGTAGTCTGTTGCTCGAATCCTTTGTATTGAACTTCCATTTTTCAGTTAAGTATACTTCTTAAAGAACACACATTTGCTGCAGTATATATTACTGTAAACGTATTTATGTGAGGAACCGTTGGTAATGACTAATGACAAGTATATATTTTCAACAATATACATTAACCAAACTGTTAAAGGAAAAAAATGAATATGTGCAGATTCGAACTCGGTACCACCCGATCGCTCCCACCAGACTACGGATCTCTTCTCTATCATCTGAAGGTTTCTTTGGAATATTTGCCTCTCCTGAAAATCATGTGTCTTGTTCTTTCTCAAATAACCGTATAACGGGTACCATATATAAAGGTAGTTTAAAAGTTGATGTTTTTTTTCATACTTTTTCTAGTCCGAGAGTGACTACGGCGGCAAAACTATTGACTCAGTTTTAAGTGATTCTCTGTATATGATTTCATTTGATAAAAACAAGAATTATATTGAGACTGTAACAGCCCACCTGTCTAACACTACATTGGAAGAAGAAGAACAAGAACAAGAATGATCTCAATATCAGGGAAGCTTCAAGATGTGAAACTTTTTAGTAACACACACCAACTCATATGTGACGTCGACGTCGAGGTCATTAGAGGCGGGAAAGTACTTATTGCAAGGAAGAAATTCGCTCATTTCCTTTTCATTAAACAATACCGACATTCACCTGGAGTGTTTTGGTGAAACCATGGATAAACGAAATCTTGATGACCGAACAGGGATTGGAATCTGCGTCCTCCCGAATGTAAGGCCAGAACGTAACTACTCGTCTCTCCGACATTGCAAAATACCGTCAAATAATTGTGGAGGATAATTTCTGGTGGTATAAAATATGCTTGGCTAAAGAAGGTTTTAAAATAGACTACAAGCCACGTTTTATAATTTTTAACGGAACACTGCAACTGTTGGTAGGAATCTAAACAGTTTTACTGCTTAAGTCTCTGAGATTAACCGTCGTAGTTGAACCGCGAAAAATCCACATAACAGAAATGAGATTACAGCTACTGAGAAATCATTCAGAATTATTGAGTATATAATATAACTATGCAAACATCGGAAAATGATTATTAATCATATTTCGTAGACATCATCATGTTGCTGCAGTAACTACAAAATTCAATCGTTTGTCCTCGGTTATCAAATTTTTCACTACTCTGTAGCTTCTAGTTTTATTCCAAACTAGCGCAGAGACATAATGATGTTACTTTCAGCAATAGTATCGTAACAAATACACAGTTACAAGAGATTAAACACTGTGAGCTGTTAAAGCAGCTAGAATGTCGTCGCAGAAGACGAATTTCGGACGAGGAAACACTGAGCGGTTTAATGCTCTATGTAAACAAAAATTATCTGCTTTCGATCACAATTTCAATTTCACACACCACTTGTGGAGAGTAGGAAGGATACATTATAAAATTGTTTTACAGTTTATTCCTTCGTCTGACACGTAATCTTTACTGGATTGCACAATATTTCTTTTTCTATCCAAAACTTCAAATAAAGCAAGAATCATTGTTTTAGCAAGTTCTTTTAGCATTGTTTATTTATTTATTTACCTTTGGACGAAATCTTATTGTAATTTGGTAACTGACAAAAATTTGCTCCGGATGAATTGAACGTAAGATTCGTATACAAGCGCTCTTCTTTTTTTCCAAATGTTTGTTGGTTAATATGACTACGGTGTATCAAATTTCGATCTTCTGAAATAGTGAAAACCAAATCTTTTGTAGTTAGATTAGGTAAATGAATACCAATCAATAATTTAGTTCCAGTGTGAAGCGTACTTTTTCAGTATTTCAAATAAATATAAAACAGATGATCACTGACATTACAAACATTTACAAGCTGATTTTTATGAAGTGTTTAAAAGTTTTACAAATTCCAGAGTTATGAAATTAATTCGGCTTTTAATTCCAGCTTTAACGATACATCACCATACACAGTATTCAGTATATCAAAATCTATAGATACAAAGATGTATTAATTGTATTACATTCAACAACTGCTAAGCAGACGTGTTTGGAATTGTATCGAAACATTTCCTAGCATTCCTCAATTAAAAGACTGAGTTATACCTTCCATGGAATCATTCTGTGATTTTATGGTTCTATTATCATAAAAAAATTCAGAGATCCACTTGCAAACCAAATACAGGAATGAAAATCCGAATGTAGTAGGTGATTCATAACTTTTTGCATCGAAATTAGATAGTAACAATTTTGAATTCACTGTACAGCTATCGAGACTTCGGTTTTCGTAGAGTTCCCAGAATGACTTTAGTTAACGTGGAATCGATCCTACTTAAATAGTGAGGTCTAAATTTTTTCTTACACTGCTAATATTTCCCGTGTCATTACAAAAGATATATTAAAGACTCAACTGAAAAGATAACGACAAAAAGGAATTTGGATTATTTGATGTATCCAGGCAACAAATCTTTTACTTTTACATCCCAATCAGTGAATCATGTGCTATTAGTCTCCTGACATACAGGAAACACGAGGGGATCGTAACACTTCATTAAACTACTCGTGCCCGAAGCCCGACTCGAACCGCGTACCTTTCTTCCGCGAGACAGGGCGCTTCCTAGCCACTAATCTTCCTGCTCGGCATCGGCCAATCTGAGCGACCCACAGCGTTAGAGATTTACCAGCTCATAACTACTCGTTCGGCAACATTTTTCCGCGTTGCAGAACTGTCCTGTTACTTCCTTGAAGCATTAAATTCAATAAACAACACGTTAAAAGAAATATGTTTGCTGTACATCATTAAACTAGGCGTTAGAATCAACTTGTTATATTTCACCCATTCACTATTGATGTTTAGTTGTTTTAATTTTTTTATCTTTTGCTCCGGATTATAGTTTTATTTTTTTACTTCAGTGAGAATTTTTTACCGTCTACCTGCGGGAGGAGTAGGAGTAATATTAGCATTAGATCGGACTAAGAGGTTGGCCTACAAGAATAAGTTGATGCCACAAATAGAGTATAATACATGATATACATCATTAACTCCACTCGTGACCATCAATAGTCGCACAATATTGTTAATTACGCAAGCTTTCAGTCCATCATTTTTTGATATACCTTCCATCTTTACATCGGCAGTCGAATACAGAAGTGTAATGTGTAAAATTTTGCCGTATTCACTAATGAAGTTGATTTTCAATCAAATACTGAAAAAGCTGGAATCTAACTTTTATTTATAACTTTTTTTAAAAAAAGGTAGGAATGTTCAATGTTTTAAGGATCTTTTCTTGGTTGTAGTGAGAGAAAATCAGTTTTCTTTCGCTAAAATACATCTACAAACTTTTTTTTTTTTTTTTTCACGAACGCATATCTCACTGATTCCATCTCATGCTACCGGCAATATTTATTTAATAATTCTTTAAGTTCATGTTGTTTTTTTTTTACGTTCTGTAGGTTCAAAAACAGACTTATGAGTAGAACCGGATAACAGAACGTTAGGGCAAGTAGATTCGTTAAATTAATACTAAAGTAATTAATTTTGTGAATGTATTATGTGCCATGTAGCAGACAGCTGCATCCAATGGCTCTGTAACGTTTCCACAAATTTAAATCCAGTGCAAAAATCATTTTTTGTATTAAATTTCTTGTTATTTTATGTTTTTGAAGACGAATGTAATACATAAATTGTTTCGTGTCCTACCTTTTGTTCAAAACTAACATTTTGTTTGAAAGCGGTGACTTTTTTACTAGTTATTGACACTAAATAACTCTCAAATGAATTTAAAAAGTACAAATCAACTAATTTAATGTCTGTGTAATACATTTGTTGCCTTACTGTAATCACTAATCAAGTTTATGAAACGAATAAACTGAAATGTATTCCATTTTTTGTGGGTCGAGTACGTGACAATTTTTCACAGTAACATGAGTGTACCACCTACCGGGTATAGGACTGTCTTTGCAGTTGTGTATAATGGGTTGAATAATTCCCAGGAGGAAATTTAGCGATGTGCGATTCAGGTCGTTCGGATTAATATGAGCATGGTAGTACAGTTGAAGATATCGATGGATATTGTTATCCTGATTACGTCTAATCATCAATCGTTGGCGTAGTACTTCATTGAAGTAACTTTTTTCTTTGTTTCATTACCTGAAAAAATAAGAAATTAATATAGTAAAAAATGAGAAGAATAAGAAATTAATCTAGTGGGCCAGCGATAATCCGGCCTCTGTTCGAAATACCGCGGGTCTACTGTATTAATAAAATAAGGAATTAAATAGTTGAATATTAAATTTACCAGTAACTGGATCACACCGTTTGATGTTGATGTGATATTCATCCTGCCCTTGCCAGAATATCAGTGGATACTGGAGTGCGTCAAACGAACGGTGTAGATCCGAAATTATACTAACAGTGCTATCTCGACGTGTGGTTTTAATGACTCTATTGTCAACTGGATCACCAACTATAACTGCAACTTCATCTACAGTTGACGTGTTGAACCTGCCAGCGTGTTCTCCTGATAGTAATTTGTCAGCTTTGGTGACAATCTGATAGTTGTCATTTTTTAATTGCGGCGACACTCTTTTAAACAATTGAATAAGTTAATTATTATTTTCCATAAAATTTCCCAACAATATCACAATTGCTCTCTCTTCTGCTTGTTCGATGAAATTATACTCGCACCGAGTTGTCACGCGTTCTTCACAACTTCCCATAAAATAGATTTGGAGAAACTTCGGGACATCATTAGGCATCGGCATCAACGACCCAATCTTACAGTACACCTGGCCTACTATTTTGAATGTAGTTTCAAAATGACGTCCATCAGATGTGAGATCCCAAATTTTAGCTGCTCCAATCCTGCGTCATCTGGAAGCAGGAATTGAATTTGCGTGTCTTGCGCAGAAACAATTTCGAATCTTTTGATTCGCCAGCCAGAAGTGATTGCAAAGGTTCTGGAGGAGTGGGAAGTGATAATAATACAACTTTTCATGATGCACAACACATGCCGGCTGCTTCATTGCGAAATTTCAACGCCTGACAGTATTGGCATACTTTGTCCATTGCACCGACTGCAATTTTAGAATGTGCAGAATAATCAATGTCTGGTGCATATTCGAATGCAAGACGAACAAATGATACACGTGTTAATGCAAGTCTGATTTGCTGTCTCTCTCGTTCTCTTTCTCTAAATGTAGCGATGTGCTGTTCTCGTGCCGCTCTTGTTCTCGATATATTCTGTCGCAGACGTTCATCACGCCGTTCTTGAGATTCTTGCTTACGACGCTCTGCTGTCCTGATTCTTTGAGCTTCGTTACTTGTCGCGATTTGTTCTGCTGATTGATGAGCCCTCTCAACAAGTTTGAGTCGTGCCTCTCTGCTACACGCATTGTTGAGGTTAGATTTTTTTTGGTGGCATTTCACTGGAATTTATAATTGCAACAATAAAATAAAAAATAGTTGAATTACAACAAAAAGTGCCTTTCTAAAAGCCTTAAAATAAGACACTATAATACAGTGCTGAAACCGGAATGCCTCTATGCAAGTAAATGCCTGATATTAAATAATAATTATTATAATTCTGGGTGGTCGTAATGACCTAATGACAATGCTTCTGTCAGCTGTGCATTCCACCCCTGTCGTCGTCGCCTTAACCTAACTCTGCCGGGTACAGGATACCTACAGCTTTACATGGAATCCCGACCACGGAAGCGTTCTGGCGTACTTCACATTACACAGCAATCTGTGCCAGAGGTGAAAATCGGGTTAAATGCCTATGAAAATCCCCGCCGAGACAGGGATTTGAACCGTGGAACTTTCGATCTCCAGTCAAACGCCTTAACCAGTGAACCACCAGACCACTCGCTATTAAATTAGAAATTGGGTAAGATTGGAGTATTGGAAAGGAGAATTATAGTGAAAAATTTGGGTCCATTGAAAAATACAGTACAGTGGAAGATAAAAACTGATGAGGAAATATATCATAACATTGAAAAAATAACTGAATCAGTCAGAAAACAGGAGAATGATATTTTTTCACACATCTATCGCATGGATGACACCAGGCTAACAAAAAGATATTAAAATATTTTTTGGGATTGAAGAGGTTAAGAAAGATTTGAAACGAAATAATATCAGTGAACAGTATGGAGAAAAAATATTTTCGAAAGCAGATTTCGAATATAGCAGGAGTCCAAGGTAGAGAGAGAGAAAACGGGTACAAAATGGTCTGAAGAGAGAAAGAGAAAACACAGTGCAATAATGAAGGAGTAATGGAGAGGAAGAAAGAAAAACACAATAGGGGAAGAATTGAAATTGAGACGTGGTCCCTAGCTGGCCATAACGAAAAGAATAAGCAAAATGAGAAGCAAGCAACAAATACTTACACGTTTTTGAATTTATCGTTTAGTTTTCTTCAATGTTCTATTCATGTGTGTAATTACTTTGTCGTTAAATGTAATAACATACAAACGATACACAACACAATACACAGCACAATTATAAAAATGATACTACACGAAAAATTGACGAAACTGGGTTACGTCATACATAAACACATATGACGTGGAGTAGACTGTAACATAAATAAATTGAAACACAACGCCATCTGCTGGATGGTTACCCAACCTAGATAACCAAGTGTTGTGTCGATGATTTAATACATCGCCATCTGTTAGAAACCAATGGAACTAAAATAAAAATTTCGAACGGTCGTAATGACCTGGTGACAGTATTTCTATTTGCTGCGCATTCCACCCATGCGCCGGAGGTGAAGGCCGAGTTAAGTGCGTATAAAATCGCCACCGGCATAGGGATTCGAACCAGGGGCCTTTGGATATGCAGTCAGACGCCTTAATCACTGAGCCACCAGAACGCAAGAACTTACGGCACTTACAAATAATTACAAACCATTGTCCTATGACAAACATTGAACGAACATTTAATTCGCAATAATAAATATTAAGGTCAATAATCTATCTTTTAAGTTGGACCAAATTACACACAGTAAGTCAAATTTCATCCAAATCAATTAAGTAGGTTCGGAGTTCATCTCGGACAAACATCGTGACGCGAGATTTTATATATATAAAGATGTAATGCCAAGATATTTACATTTCAAGTCTTCAACAAGCAATCTTTCCCCACCTTATAATCATAATCAACCTTTAGTTTTTTATCTTTGTATTAATAAGCTAACTCTTCTACCAACCCAACTAGATAACCTGTCTAGATCACACTGCAGCTATTTACAGTCTTCTACCGTTTTGTCCTTTCATATAGCATTATGTCATCTGCAAACAATCTAATTTCTAATAGTAAACCATCAACACAATTATTCATTAGAATAATGAATAGCAGTGGTCCCTATACCTAGTGGCACTCTCATTTTACTTTCCTTCTTTTGACACTGCATTTCCTACCCAACTTTTTGTTTTCTACCTTTTAATTTTCTTCTACCCAGCAAATCACTTTCAATACTTGTCAATAAATATCATATCGAAATCAATAGTGTCACATTTTTCAATCTCGGAAATTCAAATCTTCTGAAATACACAGCTTAAAATGTTCCAAAGCAACTTTGCTAGTTTATTTTGAATGGCTGTTCAACGGTACAATGCTCGATAGTGTGTGCGAAAAAAAATCGTTATGTTACATGAAGGTGTAAGTAACTGGTTTTTATTTAGTATTTTTCTTCTTACCTGGTTTCTCCAAAACACCTCTTCCTATGAAAAATCACGAATGATACGAAGGCGGCAAAATTGCGACGCTGTAACATGGACGGATGGACGGGCGAACTGAAATTACGAATTCTTATCATCTTGGTTATGGAACCCAATAAATAAAGAAATTTCGATATTAAAACTGTCTCATAAGTTGGTATTAGATGTAGGTTTTATGTCATCTACGAAATTTTATTTGGTTGATAAGATTCATATTGCTTCAAGTTCGCTGTGCTGAAATACTAAGAAATATATATAACACACTAATGGAACAGCGTTATCTAGAATGTCCTCCTTTCCAGCGACAATACGGCTCGTTCAACCACTTTATCCACGAATACTTCACAAGAACAGCAGTATTTTGTATAGCCACTTGGCGTCACCGAACGTGTCCACTTTTCTTTAACAGCTTCATAGAGAAAGAGCTAATTGTTTGGTAAAGAAACTAGCGTTTTACTCGCCGAGTACTTTCTAAATTAATATCCCATAACTTTAAATGATTCACTGGTTATTAAAAATTCCACACTTCTGAAATTTTAAGTGGCATCATGTAAAACATATGTTTACAAGATTTTAAAACTACATTTCATTCTGGGAAGTAGTTATCTGATAACCTCACACTGACACAAACATCATAAATAAAAATCACAGGATTTTAAGACGCTTTATTTGTTGTAAAAATATGTTTGCTAGTTGTCAACATTAGAAAGAATATAGTATACGTTCTGATAACGCTATCAGTAGCTGATGTAAGAAAGCGAATCTAAATTATTTCCGTCTAATTGGTCTTCATCCTCCTCAAACACGCACGCAGTTTCTCAATTGTGCTTTCTGTAAGAGTTCTCTAGATTCGAAGGGTGATCTCTGGAACCATTACTATTAAATGTCTGAAAGATATAGAACATGACTAGGGTGAAACCTTTCCTAGTTTTATTCCGCATTTCGGCAAGCAGATTCTCGGTTAGCGGCGTCGACAAGCCAGGGCCGCGCGGACGCCTTCTTCCACTCAATCTACCTGCCTCCCTACCAGACTCGCCAAGAGAGGAACGAGATGATTTTTGCTGGGAAATGGCTACGGAGATGATTTTTGCCGGGTCGACCCTCTCGGGAGCGCGCCCCTTTCCTCGACGACCCGCCCTCTGACCATTCCTCTTGCGGCGGAAGGCGGATGGAAGGAGAGACGAGACAGGGGGAGGGAGCGCCTCTCGTTGCCCTCCCTCCCCACCTCACCGCCCCACCGCGGTGATCTACGGCACTCGAGTTCTCATAACTTCATCCGACCCGATCATGGCCCACCGGGGACCGTATGACAAATGTATCCTTCCGCCAACTTCAAATTAGTTCCGGCCTCTCGCAGCGGCGGCTTGCGCACACGCACCGTGCTCCGCACCCGGAGTGAGAACAACTACAACCATATGGTTCAGCTGAAGACAACTAACGACTCCTGTCTACGCGTGTTCTCGCTTATCCGATTATTTTCGCGGATTGTACACAGAAACAGGCGCCCTGTTTCGTTATTATTGTTGTATGGTTCTGCAACAGCTTAAACGTACGAATAATTCAAGTGCAAAATCATTAACTTTCTTAATACTGCTTATTAATACGAGTACAACAGTCTAAGAAATGTTAAGAATTTATTATAGTAAAAACGAACAGCTGTGTATAAGACTACGGCTACAAAAACTAAATTCATTTAATTTAAACAAAGAAATCTTTAAAATTCAAGAATATCTTGTTCCCAGAAATATTTATTCCAGTCATTCATATAAGAACCAAAATAATTCGACAACGATAAATATCGAAACTATCTGCAGGCATTAAATATAATTTTATGTTGAAGCTGAAATAGTCTGGATTAATATTCAAAGTGGACAAATCTAATTTTATGGTGTAAGTGAAACAGTTGATAATAATATGTAATACTAGACGACCAGACGAAAATTTCGCGAATAAAATGCATGAATAGTGAGGTTGAATGCTTGTAATATAATGAAAAGTAGAACCGTACTTTTGTAGCAAATATTTTTTTTTTAGTTTAATAGGTACGCATCAAAATACTCACAACATATTACGAAACAGTAAGGAAAATTTAAAACACTCTGTATTTATGACAAACTGTCACCGACTTTAACAGAATAAAACCAACCTTGTAGCAGGACGTTATTACGCCACTCTACAATTTATATTTTTCAAATTATTTTAATATTAATTATTAGATTAATTAAACTGATCTCGGGCAGCCCAAATTGTATATGTTTAAATTAATATGCAAGGGTGTTTATTTGAGAGGACTCAGCGCAAATATGCGAGTGTAGGATTTCTGTTTAAAAGCAAGGGCTCGACGAAGGGGCGGAAGTAGTGCCGTTAGTCCCCCACTGTGACGCCTAGGGTCAATGGACCGGCAGACTGTCGCCGTTCAAGGCCAACGCATCGCCCCGTTCTTGGGACGCGAGGCGGTGAAAGTCAAACCCCTTCCTACCTGACGCGCAGGGAACGCTGGCAAAAATTTGCCGCGAATCTCAATGTGCTACGACATCACGTGATTTCCAGAAAGCCTGACCTGCCAATGAAAAGAATCCTCAGGGTTTTCATAAGTTAAAACAGGACTTATTCTTTCTGCCCCTACATGTTTTCTTCGCCGAGAGGAGA
This sequence comes from Vandiemenella viatica, assembly GCA_031002005.1. Classification (NCBI taxonomy): domain Eukaryota; kingdom Metazoa; phylum Arthropoda; class Insecta; order Orthoptera; family Morabidae; genus Vandiemenella; species Vandiemenella viatica. The sequence goes on along the minus strand of JARYHS010013630.1, from coordinate 284,522,352 downwards.
GAGGCCATTTTTCCCAAGAGCGAGAGGGACTTCTGGCTTGACGACAGTCCGAGACGGTTCGACCCTTGGAGCGTCGAATAATAACCAGCCTATGGTCACAGGCTGGTGATCCTACATCGCACTGGAACAGACTGTGCGACAAACACCAGTGCTACTATTAATATATTTTTCTCGGGCAACCAGCCGTGTTAATATATCATATATGCGGGACGTTTCGAAGGCGTCCATCTCTGCCTCCATTCTCAACCAAATGTCAGTGTATAACTGTTTGTTTATTCAGCCGCTGCTACGGAAACGGTGGAAAACAAAAACCAACACAACGCGATTACGTCATCCGCTCTTCTGCTCGTTGCCGGCGCGAAACTGTTTCAGCATTTTAATCGCCGGGTTCCAGGCCGCACTGAGTTGTAACCAGTGTCCCTGTTGACTAATAAATCAGTTAATCTTATTTCTACAGCCTCTGTAATAACGCTGGCCCAAAAATCTTTGACCCGGGCTAGAATGGTTGTTTTTTCAAATTCAAAAGTGTGACCTTCTTGCACACTATGTTCGGCCACCGCAGATTTTTCTTCTTGCCCTAGACGAACATTTCTGGCATGCTCTACACATCGCTGCACAATGCATCGCTGCGTCTGTCCAATGTAGCCGCGGCCACATTCACATGGTATATAATATAAACCAGGGGTTCGTAAACCTAGGTCATCTTTAACGCTGCCAACCAAGTTTCTGATTTTAGTGGGTGGTCTATAAATTGTCTTGACTCCGTGTTGTGATAGCAGTCTACCTATTTTGAAACTTAGGGCACCCACGAACGGCAGAAACGCAAGGCCCTTGTATCACTCTGATCTCTCCGTCGATTTTCCTTCTGTTTAAACGCACGTAATCTGTCCCTGATTATAACCATTATTTAAAAACGTTTTCCGGAGATAGTCCAATTCACCAGCCAGGCTATGTTTGTCACAAATCCTTTGTGCTCTGCTTACCAAGGTAGTTAATACAGAGTTTCTTTGTGCCGGATGATGATGACGGCGAACCCATTGCTACCGGGTAGCAATGGGTTCGCCGTTGTCTCCTGTCATTGCTGATTTCTTCATGGAATTTTTTGAAGAAGAGGCACTAAACCACGCACCACTCCAGCCGAAGTGTTTTTATAGGTATGTCGATGATACCTTTGTGATTTGGCCCCATGGCAGAAACAGTCTTGACCAATTCCTTGCGCATCTCAATTCAATCCATGAAAATATTCAGTTCACAATGGAATTGGAGGAGGACGGTTGCCTGCCGTTTCTTGATGTGCTTGTTATTAAACGTGCTGATGGTTCGCTGGGACACACTGTGTATCGGAAGCCTACCCATACCGACTTATATTTAAATGCCAACAGCTGTCATCATCCGGCACAACGAAACTCTGTATTAACTACCTTGGTACACAGAGCACAAAGGATTTGTGACAAACATAGCCTGGCTGGTGAATTGGACTATCTCCGGAAAACGTTTTTAAATAATGGTTATAATCAGGGACAGATTACTCGTGCGTTTAAACAGAAGGAAAATCGACGGAGAGATCAGAGTGATACCAAGGGCCTTGCGTTTCTGCCGTTTGTGGGTGCCCTAAGTTTCAAAATAGGTAGACTGCTATCACAACACGGAGTCAAGACAATTTATAGACCACCCACTAAAATTAGTAACTTGGTCGGCAGCGTTAAAGATGACCTAGGTTTACGAACCCCTGGTGTATATTATATACCATGTGAATGTGGCCGCGGCTACATTGGACAGACGCAGCGATGCATTGTGCAGCGATGTGTAGAGCACGCCAGAAATGTTCGTCTTGGGCAAGAAGAAAAATCTGCGGTGGCCGAACATAGTGTGCAAGAAGGTCACACTTTTGAATTTGAAAAAACAACCATTTTAGCCCGGGTCAAAGATTTTTGGGCCAGCGTTATTACAGAGGCTGTAGAAATAAGATTAACTGATTTATTAGTCAACAGGGACACTGGTTATCAACTCAGTGCGGCCTGGAACCCGGCGATTAAAATGCTGAAACAGTTTCGCGCCGGTAACGAGCAGAAGAGCGGATGACGTAATCGCGTTGTGTTGGTTTTTGTTTTCCACCGTTTCCGTAGCAGCGGCTGAATAAACAAACAGTTATACACTGACATTTGGTTGAGAATGGAGGCAGAGATGGACGCCTTCGAAACGTCCCGCAAATATGATATATTAACACGGCTGGTTGCCCGAGAAAAATATATTAATATTCAACGCCGTGAAAAATTACGATCCTACACCAGTGCTACTGTCTACGAGAGGGTAATATACACTCGCCAGGTTCTGAATCATTGTGTTCTTTGTGTCTGCGAATGACCCGTAAGCGATTTTAGACAGACTTATGCTTACCAAGCAGACCTAATTCTGAGCTAGCTGGCATTTTCATCGAACATTATGTGTTGTTGAGGCCTTGCAAATCACAAGTTCCATATTTTATTTAATAAACGGTGCCCGAGATTAATATTCATATACATGTACATATGTCTTAATTGCTGACATTTACTATCGTTTTATATTGTGCATATTTGTCATCTTTTAATAATCTAACTTCATTAGATAACTTCCGATTAAAGTAAATTCATTCAATTGTCTGCTTGGATAAATCGGCCAATTGTAACGTGTAGGCTAGTTAGATATTCCAGTGATTTTATGTTAATATTAAATTTAAATATGTCTAGCGGTGTAAAAGCCAAATGAAAAAAATAAATATCAATGTCAGCTTCCTTGCGATCTGGCAATGTTAAGATTCTTGCCAACCTAAAATTAAATTCTTTAAATAATTAAATAAATTTAAAATCCCCCCCCCCCCTCCTTAAAGCATTCTCATTACAACGTGAACAAAATGCAAACAACATATCAGCATCTTTGAAATATTTGTTGCTGTGCGAATAAAATGTTTACATTAAAATTGTTTAGAAAAACGACAGTGTTTCCGTAACAGAAAAAATATATCCGAATAGCTACTTATTGAATAAAAAAAAGTTTATTGACATCTCTATAAAATCCGCTGCTGCAATCTAGGGACTTGGCTCTGAACAGTCTCATACGCACTACCACTTTAAGCACCAAATTCCGAAAAAATCTTTCTTAATTAATGATTTTACCTTTTAAAACGATATATCATTTATTGATTTCGGCTAGGCATCGAAGAAGATAAATGGCTTGTAATGATAATAATAATAATAATAAACACGTTGTATAAATAACATTGATACTTTTGCCCTTTAAGGGTCGAATTCCAAAAAATTCCTATTATAAAATATGGTGAGACCGAAGCAGCCTCCTTGGTCTTTAAAAAGTTTTGAGAAATGATGATATTTTTGCCCTTAAGGGTTGAATTTGGAGAAAGTTTTTTCTTAAAATATTATGTGACAGTAGCGGATAATTTAATATTTAAATCGATATCTCATTTATTGATTTCGGTTAGGCACCAAGGGAAATAAATAGATGGTGACAGAAAAATGCGTTGTAAAAATATTAATACTTTTGCCCTCTAAGGTTAGAATTTTAAAAAATTTCTTTCTTAAAATATGGTAACGGAGCCGAAGACATTACGAAGACTTCAATCTTTTGAATGATACCTAGTTTTTCAATTTTGTTTAATTTTCAAGGGAGATAAATGGCTCGAGATACAAAAAACGCATTTTTGAAAAATTGACATTTTTGCCCTTTAAGGTTCGAATTACGAAAAATTCCTTTCTTAAAATATAATGTTACCACGGCAGAGACCTTAGTCTTTAATTTGGTATCTCATTTATCTATATCGGTTACATATCAAGGGAGATAAATAGCTCGTGATACAAAAATGCGTTGTAAAACCATTTATACTTTTTCCTTTTAAGGGTTAAATTCCAAAAACTTCTTTCCTAAAATATTATGTCACCAAAGCTGAGACAATATTCCTCATAATCTTACTTGATTTATCGATTTTGGATAGATATCCAGGAAGATAAGTGGCTCGAGACACGAAAACGCATTTTACAAAAATTGACATTTTTGCGCTTTAAGGGTCGAATTACGAAACATTCCTTTCTTAAAATATAATTTTGCCACGGCGGAGACCTTATTATTTAATATGACACCTCATTTATCTATATCGGTTAGATATTACGGGAGATAAATTGCTCGTGACACAAAAATTCGTTATAGAAAAATTTATACTTTTTCCTTTAAGGGTTCAATTCCAAAAACATTCTTTCTTAAAATATGACGTCGCAAAGCTGAGACATTACTCCTCATAATCCCACTTCATTTATAGATTTTGGTTAGATATCCAGAGAGATAAATGGCTTGCGACATAAAAAAGGCATTTTAGAAAAATTGACATTTTTGCCCTTTATGGGTCGAATGACGAAAAATTCCTTTCATAAAATATAGTGTTACCACGGCGGAGAACGAAGTCTTTAATATGATACCTCAATTATCTATATCGGTTAGGTATGAAGGGAGATAAATGGCTCGCGACACAAAAACGCACTGCAAAAATATTGATACTTTTGCCCTTTAAGGGTCGAATTCGGAAAAATATCTGTCTTAGTATATGACGTCACTAAAGCGGAGATCTTAATCTTCAAATGATACTTCATTAAACGATTTCAGATAGGTATCCAGGGAGATAAATGACTCGTAACACAGAAAACAGCATTTTAGAAATATTGACACTTTTGCCCTTAAGGGTGGAATTCAGAAAACTTCCTTTCTTAAAATATAATGTGACCAAAGTGGAGACCATAAGCTTTAAAATGACACCTCATTCATTGATTTCGTTTAAGTATGATGGAAGATACAGGCTTGTGACAAAAAAATACCTTATAGAAATAATATATATCATTATCCAAATATAATACTGTACACGGAAAAGCCAATATTTCAACAAAAGACTGTACTGTTAGCGCTATTGACTTTCCCATGATCATCTATGGTAACAAAACATGAACCCTTAACAAAATTTACCAACGAAAGATTGTAGCTTTTTAACTATGGTCCTGCAAATGACATTATGTATTCTGTGAACAGCAGAAATTATCTATAAAGCCATTCTACATAGTGTGAGACCTAAGTTATCTTTCGACAACATAATCGCCAAACAACGGCAGTTGCAGTTTAATCACTGGAGTAAGTTCACTAGAAACATCAGTCGCGCTAAGGCAATTTATCGTCTTGCGAAAACCTAGTGGCCAAAGAATACGATGCCTTGATACCGTCAAAGCAGATACCAACATGAATTTCTGTGAACCATTAAATAACAAACCATGAACCAATCAATGAAGTGATCAATGAATATACTCAAATCATTAATGAGTCCATAAAAAAAACTAAGCAAGTGTTAAACAAAATCAAAAGATCAATTACACAAGCAGTAACAATACCGGTTGTTGACCAAAAGTTATTTTTAGCCACCCGCCTCAATAGCTATTACGACTTCCATAACGGCTTTTTCTTAAACGGGCAGTAACTTTTATTGCTAATGTCCGTTTTTAATTGGAATCTCGGTTCTATTGTCATGTAAGACCATTTTGAATTGGAGTATCATAGTCATTGGTTTTTTTCTGCTAGTTGGCATATATGACTTCATTAACAGGTATACTTATGGCCACACAGCTATCTATTTGCTTCGACTACCCCTCCACGGCAACCGGTTCGGACCTGCACATTAACTGGTTCCAGGCAATATGAATCACTCCGACAGAAGAGGAATCAGAGGCTATGTCAACTTTCATTCCTCTGCAGATGCCGACATAAGACATCCTTCCAGGCTCCCTCAACATCAGGCATCATATAAAGATATCTTCCGCTCGTCGAATTTTGAAGAGAAGTAGTAAAGCACTCCACGTGAACGTATTCGGCCCACGTAAAATAAACTGGCAGCAATGGAAATAAAAATTCGCAACCTCCACCTTTTCCTTAAACAAAACAATAAATGTCGACGACTGGGATGTGTTAGACATGTTATCGTGGAACCAGTGGAACCAGGCTTTTTACGCATTTGAAAAAACTAAGAACAAACAACTGGTGAAATTCTCCAAATTAGAAGAACAACAACATCTGAAAGCAGTGGAGAATTTGTTAATAAAATGTGTTGTTAAGCTCACAGACGAAACAATAGCCACTGAGAAAAGCTCAATTCCCACCAAAGGCATCAGTTTCGTAATAACACCAGCAAAATTAAATGTGGATGAAGTTATCGCTGCGGTGGAATCTTTAATTTCTTCTCTATCACGGAATGACTCCCGAAATTCGCAGCGAAAGGGCATTATCCACCTCCAAACCACCATAACACTCGAGAGGAACGAAACGCCTAGCTTCTAATAAGAGAGATAGAAGATATTGTGGTGTTACCTGTGAGCCGTGCTCGGCTCGCATTGTTTATTTTCCCCGCCCTCGATTGTCTTCTGATGCTGGTTCCTGTAGAGCCCGCGTACTAGTTTCACCCGTGAGAGCGCGCTGTGGCCCTGGTGGTGCCCTCTACCGGCTGATGGAGTTGATTTTCGGGGACACGAGACCGGGAAGTCAGTCGGTCGGCAGCAGTGGATTGGTTCGTTGGGCCTAATATTTTCCCTAATTGACTGCGACGTTAGAGGTCTGCTGGTATAAGCGAGGACTTGTAATCTGACCAGGCGGCCTGGAAGTACCGCATGATGTGGATTTGTGACCCGACCGAGACCATTCCTCGCTCGCATTAATCGAGGGAATTCCTCCGCTGCGCTCTATGTTCGTGAGCGGTTTTCCGCCGATTTTGGAGCACGGCAGCGAGCAGAGCTGGTGCTGGCTTCGAGGTGATAAATTACCATTTTCTAGCACTGTCGGGTATTTGAGGTAGAATACCTGATGATCCCAACTACAAAGTGCGTCACTTACTGCATTCTTGTTAATTGTGCTTAGTAATTTTGTTACGGGAATGGACAAAATTCCCCGATATGTGGTGCTAATCGTTCCCGCTACCTTATCAGTCTGTGTGGGTGGTAACGATTTATGCGCCGGCGTGTACACACTATAGTGTGTCAGAACCTTTGGTAAGAACTTGATTCTTAAGGTTAAACTGAAGGACGCTAAGGTAAACTGATTCCTGTTTGTTTAAAATAATTGCTGTATTTTGCCTCCTGTGTACAAATTTTTGTTTGGTACTAGCTGAAAATTTGTTATATGATGGTAAATTTGTAAGAGTCTGCCCTGTTATATTACGTTTCCAAGGTAAGGATTTTCTGTCTGCATGTTTAATACAAGTGGAGATATTGTGATTAGGGATATTCTCATGGCTTAACAAGGTTGTCATCGCATTAACATATATTTGTATTGGTACCGGATTTATTAAGATCATAATCTGCAAGGGGGTGTAAGGGTTTGGAAGAGACTATACTAGTCTTTTCCAACCAAATGTCAACCTCTCCTTCACGTGGTGCACCCTGTTTGCACGGACGAGGCTCTGGCGACTGAAAGATTCCCGGTATAAGGAGTCACCCACTGCTTGCCAACGGCCTCCTAAAGGAGGGCGGAAGAGCGGGGAGCTGTTCAGGGCACCCTCTTGCCCTTGGGGTTGGAAACGGCCCCTAAAGGCGGATGAATCAGAAATGATCAACGGCATGGGGATGCAGGAGGCAACGGGAAACCACTGCATTAAAGACCCTAAGGGTATCCTGAGGACATGTAATCCTCTCAAATTACATATATCATGATGGCTTCTTCCTGGGCAAAATATTCCGGAGGTAAAATAGTCCCCCAATCGGATCTCCGGGTGGGGACTGCTCAGGGAGGAGTCATCAGAATGGATAGAAACATTCTACGAGTCGGAGCGTGGAATGTTAAAAGTCTAAATAGGGCAGGTAGGTTAGAAAACTTAAAAAGGGAGATGGAACAACTTAAGCTAGAAGTTGTTGGTATTAGTGATATTAAATGGAAGGACGCACAGGATTTCTGGTCTGGGGAACACAGGATAATTAGCACACAAGCTGTCAATGGAGTCACTGGTGTAGGATTTGTAATGAACAAGAAAGTAGGGAAACGGGTGAGTTATTATGAACAGCTTAGTGACAGGATTATTTTGATGGGGTTAGAAACTATGCCCGTCCCAACCACATTAGTACAAGTATATATGCCAACGTCACAGGAAGATGACGAAGAAATAGAAAAAATATACACTGAAATTGAAGAATTAATCCAATATGTGAAAGGGGAGGAAAATCTAATAATCATGGGTGATTGGAATGCAATAGTGGGAGAAGGAAAAGAAGGTAATACTGTAGGAAGTTTTGGTCTAGGAGAAAGAAATGAGCGAGGAAGCAGGTTGCTAGAATTTTGTGAAAGATATAAGCTAGTTGTGGCGAACACACTGTTTAAGAACCATGCAAGAAGAATATACACCTGGAAACGTCCTGGGGATACAGGCAGATATCAGCTAGATTATATCATGGTCAAACAGAGATTCAGGAATCAAGTTCTAGACTGTAAAGCGTACAAAGGAGCAGACATAGACTCGGACCATAATTTGATAGTAATGAAGTGAAGGCTGAAATTCAAGCGAATAAGGAAGCAGCATAAGCAGAACAAACTGGAAGTGAATAAACTGAAACAATCTAGCAAAAGAGAAAAATTTGCAGAAATGGTAGACTTAGGTCTAAGAAGTAACTGTGAAAGGAGCTCAACCGAGGACGAATGGAATGCATTAAAGACCAAAATAAGAAAAGCTGGCAAAGAAACATTAGGCTTTAGGGAACAAGCTGCCCGAAAACCTTGGATCACAGAAGAAATTTTGGAGCTGATAGATCAGAGGAGAAGGTACAAAAATGCTCACGATGAAGCAGGAAGAGAGCAGTACAGGAAATTTAGAAATCAAATAAATAGGAAATACAAAATAGCAAAAGAAAAATGGCTACAAGAAAAGTGTGAATTTATTTATTTATCAATCTTGTTCCATGGATCCCTGCTGAGGAAGTACCTCTGGGATGTGAAACATGTCATTGTTGATACATATACACATAATATGAGTCATATCATAGTAAATACATATATATACATATTTTACAAATACAAGAAATAATAATAAACATACATTTTTGCAACTGAGTTTTGCAAACGTCATAATGAGTACAATTAATTATTTTCTACAAATTCTTGAATGGAGTAGAAGGAGTTGCCAATAAGATAATCTCTAGGTTTTTGTTTAAATACATCTTTATTATCTGAAAGCTGTTTTATACGATTAGGTAATTTATTAAACTGATGTATCCCAGAATGTTTAACTCCTCTTTGTAGAAGTAAAAAAGGAAATGGTTGTAGGAAAAGTAGATGTTGCATATAGAAAGATCAAACAGAATTTTGGAGAAATGAAGAAAAGGGGTATGAACATTAAAACTGCCGATGGGAAACCTCTTTTAAGCTCAGAAGATAGAGCTAACCGATGGAAGGAATACATTGAGAAACTGTATGTTGGGGACGACTTGAACAATAGTGTATTGGAAAAGGAAGGCGATGTCGACATTGATGACTTAGGAGATCCTGTTTTGAGGACAGAATTTAATAAAGCTCTGAATGACTTGAAAGCAAATAAGGCAGTTGGAATTGATGAGATCCCTGCAGAACTTCTTAAATCTCTAGGAGAGGAAGGAATTGAAAGATTATTCAAGCTGATATCAAAAAGTTATGAAACAGGAGAAATTCCAACTGATTTTAATAAAAATATCATCTTCACACTTCCAAAGAAAGCACAAGCTGACAAATGTGAGAATTATCGCACCATTAGTCTAACATCACATGCTTCAAAATTACTGACCAGAATAATATACAGAAGGATGGGAAGGGTAGTAGAAGAGATAGTAGGTGATGATCAGTTTGGGTTTAGGAAAAATCGCGGTACAAGGGAAGCAATTCTGTCTTTAAGATTAATACTTGAAGGGCGGATCAAGAAAAACAAAGATACTTTTATGGCATTTGTTGATTTAGATAAAGCTTTTGATAATGTTAGGTGGGACAAGATGTTCAAAATTTTAAAGAAATCAGGTCTAAAGTATCGAGACACAAGAATATTCTATAAACTATATAAGAATCAAGTGGCGGTAATAAAAGTAGAGAATCATGAGAGACATGCATCAGTTAAGAAGGGTGTGAGACAAGGTTGTTGTCTATCCCCGTTAATATTCAACTTGTATGTAGAAGAAGCAATGAAGAAGGTCAAAGAAAAATTTCCATGTGGTTTAAGTTTGCAGGGAGAAAAAATCAGTATGCTACGATTTGCTGATGACATTGTCTTGTTAGCAGAGAGGGCTGAGGATATTGAGAAGTTATTGAATGGCATGAACAAAATACTGAAGGAAGATTTTGGACTGAATATAAATCAAAGTAAGACAAAAGTGATGAAATGTAGCAGAAATGATACCAATACTAGCAGATTAAATATAAAAATTGGATCGGATGCAATAGGAGAAGTAAGTGAGATCTGTTACTTGGAAGCAAAATTACAACCGATGGCCGAAGCAGGAATGATGTTAAAAACAGAATAGCACTAGCAAAATGATGAAAAAGAGAAACCTTTTAGTTTCAAATATTGATCTAGGAATTAGAAAGAACTTTTTAAAGCTCTATGTGTGGAGCACAGCACTTTACGGTAGCGAAACATGGACTTTAGGAATACCTGAAAGAAAGAAACTTGAAGCATTTGAAATGTGGTGCTACAGAAGAATGCTGAAAATTAAGTGGACAGACAAAGTAAGAAATGAACGAGTTTTGGAAATGATGGGTGAGAAAAGAAGCTTACAGGAAGAAGAGACAGGCTGGTAGGTCATATTTTGAGACATGCTGGATTGGTTAATTTGTTAGTGGAGGGAACAGTCGAAGGTAAGAACTGTAGAGGTAGACAGAGATTAGAATATATGAAGCAGATAATTGAGGACGTGGGTTGTAAGGGATATGTAGAAATGAAGAGGTTAGCACAGGATAGGAAAGGATGGAGGATTGCATCAAACCAGTCTAAAGACTGACGACAGCAAAAAAAAATAAAAAAATCTGCAAGATCGAAGCTTTCTTATGTATTATATTGTATTATGTTATTTGTGATATTCTGTATAAGTTTAATCGTTGACCATGATTCTTGTAATAAAATGTTTGAACAAGGTTTGCACTTTATGACCATGCTCCCACATGCTTCGCACTGAGTCCTTAGTTGCAACCACACATACCAACCTGCCGACAAAGGCAATTCTTCCGTGATGATGTATGCTGAGGAATACCACCGAAAGGTAGAGGCGTTATTGCAAGATGAAATGTATATAAAGCTGTTAATAATTCCTCTGCAGAAGATTCGATGCAACGCTGGAACTAAAATACGGGAAGCAACTTCAATCGAACCAGAGGCCAAGAGAAAATTAAACACGTCCAATCATTTGACGCTACGACTCTATTGCTGGCCAAAAATACGTAAAGACGTGCCCTTACGATCAATTTCAATCTCCAACCCAAACGCTGGCAAGATATCTCACGGATAAGCCGAAAAGTTTGAGTTACTCGGCTTTTACAATTAGAAATTCCTCCGATTTTACAAACATGTTCAAGGACAGACGTCTGGATGACAACGACTTACTAGTAAGCTTCGGCGTCACGTCATTATTTCCCGACGTGCCAATCCACGAAGCCATGAACGTTATCAGGAAATGGCTAGATAATCTCAGCCTACCACAAGAATGAATTCTGCCTAAAGACAATATAAGAACCACTTTTACCAGAAAAAGGACGGAGCAACGGTGGGCTGTCCACTGTCTCCAATTGTGGCCGATGTGTTTATGGAGGCATTCCAGACTGAAGTAGTCAACAATTACAACCTGAAAGCGTCCTTGTGGTTCCGATATGTGGACGACACATTTGTCATCTGCCCTCTTGGACAAGAAAGAATACCTCCAGGCCTTTTTCCAACATTTGAGCAGCGCTCACGACAAAATTAAGTTATCCATGGAAGTTGAGGTGAAAAACGGCTTCCTTTTATGGATGATGTCGTGAAGGGGAAGGTCACGGAGTTTATCAGAAACCCACTCTTACAAAACGCTATCTTTATGCAGCCTGTACTTGTAGTACACCTTCTTGATCTGCATCAGGTCCACTTGGTGTGCTTCAGATCAACGCGGTGCAAGAACCCGTCTCGTCCACGACGCCCCTCAAGGTAGAGATCATCACTTTCTGCAGCATCGTCGACCGCTGACAAGTCAGCGTCACTGGCTACTACAGATACGGCCATATTGAAGTCGTTCACTACGACGCACGCAACGACTAGTATGCACGATCCGTGGAGCAGTTCTGTCTGTGTCTCTCAGTGAGTGATTTTTTTTTAGCATTTAACTCCAGCTGCCAATCTTTACACCACGCAATTATTTTCATAATATCGTCTTGTAACAAAGCACAGTCTTCCTGGGATTTGATTTCACAATAAATAATAGCATCATCGGCAAATAATCTTTTCATCCCCCTTATTATGTCACACAAATCATTAATGTATATGAGAAACAACATAGGCCCTATCACGCTTCCCTGGGGAACACCGGACCTCACCTCGGTAAGTAATGAACGCTCACCGTCGAGAACTACACACTGTGTTCTGCCCTTCAGGAAGTCTGCAACCCTGTCGCATATTTGTCTAGATATGCCGTAACCACGAAGTTTCCTAAGTAACCTAGTATGAGGCAGAGTGTCGAAGGCTTTTTTTTTAAATCTAATAGAACTATATCAACCTGGGATTTCCCATCTATAATACAGCACAAGTCGTGAATTAAAAGTGCAAGTTGTGTTTCGCAGCATTGGCCTTTTCTGGATCCATGTTGATTTGGGTTTAAAGGCTCATCTTCATCCAAAAACCGCATGACATTTGAATAGATGATGTGTTCTAAAATCCTGCAAAATATTGAGGTTATCGAGATCGGCCTATAATTTTGAGGATCATTAACATTCCCACTTTTGAACACTGGACTTACGATGGCGGTCTTCCATTCGGCTGGTATTTTTCCTTGATCCAAGGAGGCTGTATATAATTTCATCAAATACGGCGCAATTTCCTTTGCGTACCTAGAGTAGAATCTTGTAGGAATACCGTCTCGTCCTGGAGCCTTATTGGGATTTACATTCATAAGCTGTTTAGTTATTCCCTCGACATCGAGAACGAGATCATTCATAATATTGTTGGTTCGATTGTTAAATATCGGAATCTCCTCCGAGGTTTCTGACGTGAGAGCTTTTTTAAATACATTATTCAAAATTTCTGCTTTCTCGACGCTAGTTTCTGATAATTCCCCATTTTCATTAATCAACGACGGCATGACCTTACGAGAGCCTCTTAATAATTTGACATACGACCAGAACTTTTCTGGATCAGTAATCAGATTTTCGGATAAATTCCTGGCTCGGAATTCTTTAAACGCATCAAGCATTGCCTTATGCACTTCCGCTCGTAACTGGACTAAATTATCGCGATTAGATGAGTCCCCTGATTTCTTTACCACGGCATGTAAACGCCTTAGCTTCCTGAGCAATCGTTTCACTTCCCTATTAAACCAAGGAAGGTTCTTACTAACCTTAATAAACTTCTTAAGAACAAATTGATTTAAACCTGTCCATATTATTTCTTTTAAATTAAACCAAAGTTCCTCAACATTTGTATTTAGAGTGTACGTTTCAAAAATTTTCGCCAAGTGATCAACCATAATCACATCGTTTGCCTTATCGAAGAAATATACGAGTTTGTCATTGTCATGCTTCAAATTCAGACTAGATTTTAAAGTTACCACAACCACCTTGTGATCACTTATACCGTCTTCTACACACACTGTATCTACAAAATCAGGATTGCTTATATAAAAAAAAGATCCAAAATGCAAGAGGAATCTTTGTCGCACAGCGTTGGCTCTTCAACCATCTGTACAAGAGATCTTCCTGCAAATAATTCTAAGAACGTTTCGGTTATGAACCTATTTCTTCCGCTCAACCTGACAGTGTATGTGTCCCAATTAACCGACGGTAGGTTACAATCACCACCAACGATCAATATATGTCCCTGAAATTTTTTATAAATTTTATTAAGTGATTATCTGAAGAATTCCGCGTTAGCCAAATCAGAATCCGGAGGTCGATAAAATGACCCGCTTATGAACTTTAAATTTTTATCAATTTTTACCTTGACCTATAACAACACGCAAAAATTTACAGTTACGACAGAGCAATTAATGGTTTTCTTAACGGCCACGAACACACCCCCACCTATTGAGACAGTTCTGTCTTTCCAAAAAACATTGAAATGTGGGCCACATACTTCGCTTACCTTTGGCGTCAACCAACTCTCGGTTCCCAGTACTATATCGACATCATTAGTCGCAACTGCGGCATGGAAATCGGCTACTTTCCCTCTAATACTTCGACAATTTATGACCATTATCCTTATCTGCTTTGTATTACTTGTGAAGGCTAAATACACATTTTTCAAATTCGCATTCTGACGGGAAATGGGTGAAGTATTTGGGGCATTTAATAACTATCACTAAATTGCAATGCACTAACAGAACTCCGCAGCAATATAACACTATCAAATAGTTACATGGCAATAAACTATTTGCAACAGATGACCACAGGTCACCATCAACTCTTTAGAAATCACGTTGTCACAGATTAACATCAAATATTTACAGCTTATGGCAATAGGCCATAACCAGCTATTTACAACAGCTCACTATCGACTAGTTTTACAAATCAGGTTTGCCTAAGATTAACATTAACTCATGACCACAACTCACCATTAACTATTTACAACATGACTTTACAATACTTATAACCCATCCCAACCCGGTGCACTGTAATAAATACATACATATAAACGCTATATTTACTTTCCATTCACACACACAGTCACACACAGATTCACTCAGGTACAGACTTGTGCCCCCATGGCAGGGTTCCAATCCCATTGGGGT
>JARYHS010013630.1:284376487-284506371 GCA_031002005.1 Vandiemenella viatica | reverse complement strand
GGTCTGCTTGGTAAGCATAAGTCTGTCTCAAATCGCTTACGGGTCATTCGCAGTCTCAAAGAACACAATGATTCAGAATGATTCAGAATGATTCAGAAAAGAATCAAAACGATAGAGGATTGTAAACAGTTGCAGGGTGATCTGGACAGGATATCTAATTGGGTTAGTAAACATGGAATGAAGATAAATGCAAAGAAGAGTCAGCTTATTAGATACACAAATAAAAAACAAAAGGTTAATTATGAATATAAGGTGGGGAAAGAATTGCTTGCTGAAGACTTGAAATGCAAATATCTTGGAATTACTTTTGATAACAAACTTAACTGGGCAGGACACATAGGACAGGTGGTAGGAAAAGGTTTCAGAGTTCTGCACTTGTTGGAGAGAGTTATGAGGGGATGTACGAGAGAAGTCAAGGAATTGGGTTACAAAACTTTGGTCAGACCATTGCTCGAATATGGTAGTGTAGTATGGGACCCTCATTTTACGTATCAAATACAGGAGTTGGAGAGGGTGCAAAGAAGGGCTGCTAGATTTGTTTCTGGAAATTATCGCAGAATGCAATCAGTGACGGATATGATAAAGGAGCTGGAATGGGATTCATTGCATGACAGGAGGAGGATGAGGAGGGTCATGGAGTGTACAGGGCATATACTGGTGATGAGGCATGGAAAGATATTGCAGTAGGTATGAAAAGTAGTGCATGGAAGGGAAAAGATGACCATGACCACAAGCTGGCACTCGATTTCAGGCACAAGGGTGTAGGAAGATTCTCTTTTTTAGGTAAGGGTGTCAGGGATTGGAATGAGTTACCAAGAGAAACGATGAATAATTTACCGAAAACTTTGAAGGAATTTAAAGAAAAAATTTGTAGAGGGCAAATGTAGGTGGGTGCAGGATAGGGGGAAGATAGCTGTGTAGGGAAATTGCCACCGGAGCCTGTGCTCCATTGCAATTAAATTAAATTAAAAAAATAATTAATTAAACCTGGCGAGTGTATATTACCCTCTCGTAGACAGTAGCACTGGTGTAGGATCGTAATTTTTCACGGCGTTGAATATTTGCGGGACGTTTCGAAGGCGTCCATCTCTGCCTCCATTCTCAACCAAATGTCAGTGTATAACTGTTTGTTTATTCAGCCGCTGCTACGGAAACGGTGGAAAACAAAAACCAACACAACGCGATTACGTCATCCGCTCTTCTGCTCGTTGCCGGCGCGAAACTGTTTCAGCATTTTAATCGCCGGGTTCCAGGCCGCACTGAGTTGATAACCAGTGTCCCTGTTGACTAATAAATCAGTTAATCTTATTTCTACAGCCTCTGTAATAACGCTGGCCCAAAAATCTTTGACCCGGGCTAAAATGGTTGTTTTTTCAAATTCAAAAGTGTGACCTTCTTGCACACTATGTTCGGCCACCGCAGATTTTTCTTCTTGCCCTAGACGAACATTTCTGGCATGCTCTACACATCGCTGCACAATGCATCGCTGCGTCTGTCCAATGTAGCCGCGGCCACATTCACATGGTATATAATATACACCAGGGGTTCGTAAACCTAGGTCATCTTTAACGCTGCCGACCAAGTTACTGATTTTAGTGGGTGGTCTATAAATTGTCTTGACTCCGTGTTGTGATAGCAATCTACCTATTTTGAAACTTAGGGCACCCACAAACGGCAGAAACGCAAGGCCCTTGGTATCACTCTGATCTCTCCGTCGATTTTCCTTCTGTTTAAACGCACGAGTAATCTGTCCCTGATTATAACCATTATTTAAAAACGTTTTCCGGAGATAGTCCAATTCACCAGCCAGGCTATGTTTGTCACAAATCCTTTGTGCTCTGCGTACCAAGGTAGTTAATACAGAGTTTCTTTGTGCCGGATGATGACAGCTGTTGGCATTTAAATATAAGTCGGTATGGGTAGGCTTCCGATACACAGTGTGTCCCAGCGAACCATCAGCACGTTTAATAACAAGCACATCAAGAAACGGCAGGCAACCGTCCTCCTCCAATTCCATTGTGAACTGAATATTTTCATGGATTGAATTGAGATGCGCAAGGAATTGGTCAAGACTGTTTCTGCCATGGGGCCAAATCACAAAGGTATCATCGACATACCTATAAAAACACTTCGGCTGGAGTGGTGCGTGATTTAGTGCCTCTTCTTCAAACAATTCCATGAAGAAATCAGCAATGACAGGAGACAACGGCGAACCCATTGCTACCGGGTAGCAATGGGTTCGCCGTTGTCTCCTGTAATTGCTGATTTCTTCATGGAATTGTTTGAAGAAGAGGCACTAAATCACGCACCACTCCAGCCGAAGTGTTTTTATAGGTATGTCGATGATACCTTTGTGATTTGGCCCCATGGCAGAAACAGTCTTGACCAATTCCTTGCGCATCTCAATTCAATCCATGAAAATATTCAGTTCACAATGGAATTGGAGGAGGACGGTTGCCTGCCGTTTCTTGATGTGCTTGTTATTAAACGTGCTGATGGTTCGCTGGGACACACTGTGTATCGGAAGCCTACCCATACCAACTTATATTTAAATGCCAACAGCTGTCATCATCCGGCACAAAGAAACTCTGTATTAACTACCTTGGTAAGCAGAGCACAAAGGATTTGTGACAAACATAGCCTGGCTGGTGAATTGGACTATCTCCGGAAAACGTTTTTAAATAATGGTTATAATCAGGGACAGATTACTCGTGCGTTTAAACAGAAGGAAAATCGACGGAGAGATCAGAGTGATACGAAGGGCCTTGCGTTTCTGCCGTTCGTGGGTGCCCTAAGTTTCAAAATAGGTAGACTGCTATCACAACACGGAGTCAAGACAATTTATAGACCACCCACTAAAATCAGAAACTTGGTTGGCAGCGTTAAAGATGACCTAGGTTTACGAACCCCTGGTTTATATTATATACCATGTGAATGTGGCCGCGGCTACATTGGACAGACGCAGCGATGCATTGTGCAGCGATGTGTAGAGCATGCCAGAAATGTTCGTCTAGGGCAAGAAGAAAAATCTGCGGTGGCCGAACATAGTGTGCAAGAAGGTCACACTTTTGAATTTGAAAAAAACAACCATTCTAGCCCGGGTCAAAGATTTTTGGGCCAGCGTTATTACAGAGGCTGTAGAAATAAGATTAACTGATTTATTAGTCAACAGGGACACTGGTTATCAACTCAGTGCGGCCTGGAACCCGGCGATTAAAATGCTGAAACAGTTTCGCGCCGGCAACGAGCAGAAGAGCGGATGACGTAATCGCGTTGTGTTGGTTTTTGTTTTCCACCGTTTCCGTAGCAGCGGCTGAATAAACAAACAGTTATACACTGACATTTGGTTGAGAATGGAGGCAGAGATGGACGCCTTCGAAACGTCCCGCATATATGATATATTAACACGGCTGGTTGCCCGAGAAAAATATATTAATAGTAGCACTGGTGTTTGTCGCACAGTCTGTTCCAGTGCGATGTAGGATCACCAGCCTGTGACCATAGGCTGGTTATTATTCGACGCTCCAAGGGTCGAACCGTCTCGGACTGTCGTCAAGCCAGAAGTCCCTCTCGCTCTTGGGAAAAATGGCCTCTCTCCTCTCGGCGAAGAAAACATGTAGGGGCAGAAAGAATAAGTCCTGTTTTAACTTATGAAAACCCTGAGGATTCTTTTCATTGGCAGGTCAGGCTTTCTGGAAATCACGTGATGTCGTAGCACATTGAGATTCGCGGCAATTTTGCCAGCGTTCCCTGCGCGTCAGGTAGGAAGGGGTTTGACTTTCACCGCCTCGCGTCCCAAGAACGGGGCGATGCGTTGGCCTTGAACGGCGACAGTCTGCCGGTCCATTGACCCTAGGCGTCACAGTGGTGGACTAACGGCACTACTTCCGCCCCTTCGTCGAGCCCTTGCTTTTAAACAGAAATCCTACACTCGCATATTTGCGCTGAGTCCTCTCAAATAAACACCCTTGCATATTAATTTAAACATATACAATTTGGGCTGCCCGAGATCAGTTTAATTAATCTAATAATTAATATTAAAATAATTTGAAAAATATAAATTGTAGTGTGGCGTAATAACGTCCTGCTACAAGGTTGGTTTTATTCTGTTAAAGTCGGTGACAGTTTGTCATAAATACAGAGTGTTTTAAATTTTCCTTACTGTTTCGTAATATGTTGTGAGTATTTTGATGCGTACCTATTAAACTAAAAAAAAAATATTTGCTACAAAAGTACGGTTCTACTTTTCATTATATTACAAGCATTCAACCTCACTATTCATTGCATTTTATTCGCGAAATTTTCGTCTGGTCGTCTAGTATTACATATTATTATCAACTGTTTCACTTACACCATAAAATTAGATTTGTCCACTTTGAATAATTAATCCAGACTATTTCAGCTTCAACATAAAATTATATTTAATGCCTGCAGATAGTTTCGATATTTATCGTTGACGAATTATTTTTGGTTCTTATATGAATGACTGGAATAAATATTTCTGGGAACAAGATATTCTTGAATTTTAAAGATTTCTTTGTTTAAATTAAATGAATTTAGTTTTTGTAGCCGTAGTCTTATACACAGCTGTTCGTTTTTACTATAATAAATTCTTAACATTTCTTAGACTGTTGTACTCGTATTAATAAGCAGTATTAAGAAAGTTAATGATTTTGCACTTGAATTATTCGTACGTTTAAGCTGTTGCAGAACCATACAACAATAATAACGAAACAGGGCGCCTGTTTCTGTGTACAATCCGCGAAAATAATCGGATAAGCGAGAACACGCGTAGACAGGAGTCGTTAGTTGTCTTCAGCTGAACCATATGGTTGTAGTTGTTCTCACTCCGGGTGCGGAGCACGGTGCGTGTGCGCAAGCCGCCGCTGCGAGAGGCCGGAACTAATTTGAAGTTGGCGGAAGGATACATTTGTCATACGGTCCCCGGTGGGCCATGATCGGGTCGGATGAAGTTATGAGAACTCGAGTGCCGTAGATCACCGCGGTGGGGCGGTGAGGTGGGGAGGGAGGGCAACGAGAGGCGCTCCCTCCCCCTGTCCCGTCCTCTCCTTCCATCCGCCTTCCGCCGCAAGAGGAATGGTCAGAGGGCGGGTCGTCGAGGAAAGGGGCGCGCTCCCGAGAGGGTCGACCCGGCAAAAATCATCTCCGTAGCCATTTCCCAGCAAAAATCATCTCGTTCCTCTCTTGGCGAGTCTGGTAGGGAGGCAGGTAGATTGAGTGGAAGAAGGCGTCCGCGCGGCCCTGGCTTGTCGACGCCGCTAACCGAGAATCTGCTTGCCGAAATGCGGAATAAAACTAGGAAAGGTTTCACCCTAGTCATGTTCTATATCTTTCAGACATTTAATAGTAATGGTTCCAGAGATCACCCTTCGAATCTAGAGAACTCTTACAGAAAGCACAATTGAGAAACTGCGTGCGTGTTTGAGGAGGATGAAGACCAATTAGACGGAAATATTTAGATTCGCTTTCTTACATCAGCTACTGATAGCGTTATCAGAACATATACTATATTCTTTCTAATGTTGACAACTAGCAAACATATTTTTACAACAAATAAAGCGTCTTAAAATCCTGTGATTTTTATTTATGATGTTTGTGTCAGTGTGAGGTTATCAGATAACTACTTCCCAGAATGAAATGTAGTTTTAAAATCTTGTAAACATATGTTTTACATGATGCCACTTAAAATTTCAGAAGTGTGGAATTTTTAATAACCAGTGAATCATTTAAAGTTATGGGATATTAATTTAGAAAGTACTCGGCGAGTAAAACGCTAGTTTCTTTACCAAACAATTAGCTCTTTCTCTATGAAGCTGTTAAAGAAAAGTGGACACGTTCGGTGACGCCAAGTGGCTATACAAAATACTGCTGTTCTTGTGAAGTATTCGTGGATAAAGTGGTTGAACGAGCCGTATTGTCGCTGGAAAGGAGGACATTCTAGATAACGCTGTTCCATTAGTGTGTTATATATATTTCTTAGTATTTCAGCACAGCGAACTTGAAGCAATATGAATCTTATCAACCAAATAAAATTTCGTAGATGACATAAAACCTACATCTAATACCAACTTATGAGACAGTTTTAATATCGAAATTTCTTTATTTATTGGGTTCCATAACCAAGATGATAAGAATTCGTAATTTCAGTTCGCCCGTCCATCCGTCCATGTTACAGCGTCGCAATTTTGCCGCCTTCGTATCATTCGTGATTTTTCATAGGAAGAGGTGTTTTGGAGAAACCAGGTAAGAAGAAAAATACTAAATAAAAACCAGTTACTTACACCTTCATGTAACATAACGATTTTTTTTCGCACACACTTCGAGCATTGTACCGTTGAACAGCCATTCAAAATAAACTAGCAAAGTTGCTTTGGAACATTTTTAAGCTGTGTATTTCAGAAGATTTGAATTTCCGAGATTGAAAAATGTGACACTATTGATTTCGATATGATATTTATTGACAAGTATTGAAAGTGATTTGCTGGGTAGAAGAAAATTAAAAGGTAGAAAACAAAAAGTTGGGTAGGAAATGCAGTGTCAAAAGAAGGAAAGTAAAAATGAGAGTGCCACAAGGTATAGGGACCACTGCTATTCATTATTCTAATGAATAATTGTGTTGATGGTTTACTATTAGAAATTAGATTGTTTGCAGATGACATAATGCTATATGAAAGGACAAAACGGTAGAAGACTGTAAATAGCTGCAGTGTGATCTAGACAGGTTATCTAGTTGGGTTGGTAGAAGAGTTAGCTTATTAATACAAAGATAAAAAAACTAAAGGTTGATTATGATTATAAGGTGGGGAAAGATTGCTTGTTGAAGACTTGAAATGTAAATATCTTGGCATTACATCTTTATATATATAAAAATCTCGCGTCACGATGTTTGTCCGAGATGAACTCCGAACCTACTTAATTGATTTGGATGAAATTTGACTTACTGTGTGTAATTTGGTCCAACTTAAAAGATAGATTATTGACCTTAATATTTATTATTGCGAATTAAATGTTCGTTCAATGTTTGTCATAGGACAATGGTTTGTAATTATTTGTAAGTGCCGTAAGTTTTTGCGTTCTGGTGGCTCAGTGATTAAGGCGTCTGACTGCATATCCAAAGGCCCCTGGTTCGAATCCCTATGCCGGTGGCGATTTTTATACGCACTTAACTCGGCCTTCACCTCCGGCGCATGGGTGGAATGCGCAGCAAATAGAAATACTGTCACCAGGTCATTACGACCGTTCGAAATTTTTATTTTAGTTCCATTGGTTTCTAACAGATGGCGATGTATTAAATCATCGACACAACACTTGGTTATCTAGGTTGGGTAACCATCCAGCAGATGGCGTTGTGTTTCAATTTATTTATGTTACAGTCTACTCCACGTCATATGTGTTTATGTATGACGTAACCCAGTTTCGTCAATTTTTCGTGTAGTATCATTTTTATAATTGTGCTGTGTATTGTGTTGTGTATCGTTTGTATGTTATTACATTAACGACAAAGTAATTACACACATGAATAGAACATTGAAGAAAACTAAACGATAAATTCAAAAACGTGTAAGTATTTGTTGCTTGCTTCTCATTTTGCTTATTCTTTTCGTTATGGCCAGCTAGGGACCACGTCTCAATTTCAATTCTTCCCCTATTGTGTTTTTCTTTCTTCCTCTCCATTACTCCTTCATTATTGCACTGTGTTTTCTCTTTCTCTCTTCAGACCATTTTGTACCCGTTTTCTTCTCCTCTCTACCTTGGACTCCTGCTATATTCGAAATCTGCTTTCGAAAATATTTTCTTTCCATACTGTTCACTGATATTATTTCGTTTCAAATCTTTCTTAACCTCTTCAATCCCAAAAAATATTTTAATATCTTTTTGTTAGCCTGGTGTCATCCATGCGATAGATGTGTGAAAAAATATCATTCTCCTGTTTTCTGACTGATTCAGTTATTTTTTCAATGTTATGATATATTTCCTCATCAGTTTTTATCTTCCACTGTACTGTATTTTTCAATGGACCCAAATTTTTCACTATAATTCTCCTTTCCAATACTCCAATCTTACCCAATTTCTAATTTAATAGCGAGTGGTCTGGTGGTTCACTGGTTAAGGCGTTTGACTGGAGATCGAAAGTTCCACGGTTCAAATCCCTGTCTCGGCGGGGATTTTCATAGGCATTTAACCCGATTTTCACCTCTGGCACAGATTGCTGTGTAATGTGAAGTACGCCAGAACGCTTCCGTGGTGGGGATTCCATGTAAAGCTGTAGGTATCCTGTACCCGGCAGAGTTAGGTTAAGGCGACGACGACAGGGGTGGAATGCACAGCTGACAGAAGCATTGTCATTAGGTCATTACGACCACCCAGAATTATAATAATTATTATTTAATATCAGGCATTTACTTGCATAGAGGCATTCCGGTTTCAGCACTGTATTATAGTGTCTTATTTTAAGGCTTTTAGAAAGGCACTTTTTGTTGTAATTCAACTATTTTTATTTTTATTGTTGCAATTATAAATTCCAGTGAAATGCCACCAAAAAAATCTAACCTCAACAATGCGTGTAGCAGAGAGGCACGACTCAAACGTGTTGAGAGGGCTCATCAATCAGCAGAACAAATCGCGACAAGTAACGAAGCTCAAAGAATCAGGACAGCAGAGCGTCGTAAGCAAGAATCTCAAGAACGGCGTGATGAACGTCTGCGACAGAATATATCGAGAACAAGAGCGGCACGAGAACAGCACATCGCTACATTTAGAGAAAGAGAACGAGAGAGACAGCAAATCAGACTTGCATTAACACGTGTATCATTTGTTCGTCTTGCATTCGAATATGCGCCAGACATTGATTATTCTGCACATTCTAAAATTGCAGTCGGTGCAATGGACAAAGTATGCCAATACTGTCAGGCGTTGAAATTTCGCAATGAAGCAGCCGGCATGTGTTGTGCATCAGGAAAAGTTGTATTATTATCACTTCCCACTCCTCCAGAACCTTTGCAATCACTTCTGGCTGGCGAATCAAAAGATTCGAAATTGTTTCTGCGCAAGACACGCAAATTCAATTCCTGCTTCCAGATGACGCAGGATTGGAGCAACTAAAATTTGGGATCTCACATCTGATGGACGTCATTTTGAAACTACATTCAAAATAGTAGGCCAGGTGTACTGTAAGATTGGGTCGTTGATGCCGATGCCTAATGATGTCCCGAAGTTTCTCCAAATCTATTTTATGGGAAGTTGTGAAGAACGCGTGACAACTCGGTGCGAGTATAATTTCATCGAACAAGCAGAAGAGAGAGCAATTGTGATATTGTTGGGAAATTTTATGGAAAATAATAATTAACTTATTCAATTGTTTAAAAGAGTGTCGCCGCAATTAAAAAATGACAACTATCAGATTGTCACCAAAGCTGACAAATTACTATCAGGAGAACACGCTGGCAGGTTCAACACGTCAACTGTAGATGAAGTTGCAGTTATAGTTGGTGATCCAGTTGACAATAGAGTCATTAAAATCACACGTCGAGATAGCACTGTTAGTATAATTTCGGATCTACACCGTTCGTTTGACGCACTCCAGTATCCACTGATATTCTGGCAAGGGCAGGATGAATATCACATCAACATCAAACGGTGTGATCCAGTTACTGGTAAATTTAATATTCAACTATTTAATTCCTTATTTTATTAATACAGTAGACCCGCGGTATTTCGAACAGAGGCCGGATTATCGCTGGCCCACTAGATTAATTTCTTATTCTTCTCATTTTTTCTACTATTTAATTTCTTATTTTTTCAGGTAATGAAACAAAGAAAAAAGTTACTTCAATGAAGTACTACGCCCAACGATTGATGATTAGACGTAATCAGGATAACAATATCCATCGATATCTTCAACTGTACCATCAATACGTCTTGGATATGTACGCTAAGATTGAAAACGAACGTTTGCGATTTATTCGATACAACCAGGCTAAATTACGATCGGAGGAACACATCCACTTACGAGATGCTATTATCGGCAATATAGATGAAAATTTAAATGCCAATTATATCGGTAATGCATTTATTTTACCTTCAAGCTACATCGGCAGACCACGGAACATGCTGAAATGTATACAAGATGCGATGACTTACGTACGTCATTATGGTCGTCCAGATTTTTTTACATGTACATTTACATGTAATCCGAATTGGGAGAAAATACAAACTTTACTATTACCAGGCCAACAATCAATGCATCGCCATGATATCACGGCACGTGTGTTCAAACAAAAATTAAAATCATTGATTGATTTAATCGTAAAACATTCGGTTTTCGGTAACACACGTTGTTATCTGTATTCGATTGAGTGGCAAAAGCGAGGTTTGCCTCATTCTCACATTTTGATTTGGCTTGAAGTTTAAAATCCGTCCAGAAGAAATTGATCAAATAATTTCCGGACCCGGTAATTGATAAAGAATTGTTTGATATTGTTACCAGTCACATGATCCACGGACCGTGCGGTGATTTTAACATGACATCGCCATGCATGGAAGATGAAAAATGTAAGATGCGTTTCCCAAAGGAATATACGAATGATACTAATACGAATATCGACGGTTATCCGTTGTATCGCCGCAGAAACGCTAAGAATGGTGGCCACACATTTACGATGCGAATGTCAAATTCTAGAAACCAAGTTAAAATTGACAATCAGTGGGTGGTACCATACTCACCATTGCTTTCAAAAACTTATAAGGCTCATATTAATGTCGAGTTTTGCAGTTCTGAACAATCCATTAAGTACATTTGCAAATACGTTAGTAAAGGCAGTGATTTGGCCGTATTTGAAGTAAAAAATGTAAATAAAAATGACGAAATAGCACGATACAAGATAGGTAGATACATCAGTAGCAACGAAGCAATATGGCATATTTTTAGTTTTCCCATACATGAAAGAGACCCTTCTATCCAGCATCTTACAGTACATCTTGAAAACGGTCAACGTGTATATTTCACCGAACAAAATATTCTAAATAGAGCACTTGAGCCACCAAAAACGACATTGACTGAATTTTTCACATTGTGTCAAAAAAATCGCAAACGCATTATTATATACCGATGTTCCACGCTATTTTACATGGAACAAATTAGGTAAAAAAATGGGAGGCACCTAAACCTGGAGAACCACATCCTTTGATCGCAGGCATATTCAAAGCCAAGACATTAGAATGACTTTACACACTACATCCGAAACAACGTAAATGCTTCTTTTTGCGTTTGTTGTTGGTGAATGTTGCAGGACCAACTTCTTTCGAATTTTTACGAACAGTTAATGGTCGAGTGTTCAATACATATCAAGATGTATGTCGCGAATTGCAGTTGCTGGTGGACGACAATCATTGGGACCTGACACTTGCTGATGCAGCGTTGCCATCCACGCCGAATAGTATTCGTGAACTGTTTGCAATTATTTTGACAACATGTTATGCAACACAAGCATCGATTTTGTGGGGAAAATATAAGAACTGTATGACTGAAGACATACCACACCGAGTTAAACAAACAAACCTATGCCCAAATCTAGATTTCACACTAGAGATGTATAATGAAGCATTAGTGTTAATCGAAGATTTATGTACATTTTAATTTCAAATTTAGCACTTAATGATTATGGTATGCCATCACCTGATCTCCCGGCCACCGACTTAGTTAACAGTGATCTGCAACGAGAACAACAATAAAACAATGTGGACTTAGCTGCAATTATTGCGAATAATGAGCCATTACTGAGAGCAGAACAAAAAAATGTTTATAATCCGATTATTCTTACTGTTGATGCTGAACAAGGCGGTTTTTTCTTCTTGGACGTACCAGGTGGAATCAGTAAGACTTTTTTAATATCGTTGATCCTTGCGAAGGTACGGGCGCAACAGAAAATTGCATTGGCAATTGCATCGTCAGGCAATGCTGCCACTTTGTTCGATGGTGGGCGAACCGCACATTCAGTACTTAAGCTGCCACTAGACATTCATAACAAATCAAACGCAACGTGTAACATAAAAAAAAAAAAAAACGGAATGGCTGCAGTGTTGCAAAAGAGTTTAATTTTAATTTGGGATGAGTGTACTATGGCTCATAAACGTTCGCTCGAAGCATTTCATAGAACTATGCAAGATTTGAAATGTATCTGATAAGATTCGAAATTAACGGAGTAAATCCGGAATGTAGAAAAATAAATTGAATATGAGGTATAGTCACACTAATAGACCAATAAAATAAGCTTCCATCCAATTTTCCTGATATGAAAAATAATTTAGTATTCAAGCGAGGTTTTGTAAAAACAATTTTATAATGCTGTAAACAGCAAATAATAGCGAAAAATAAAACACGTACAGAATGTGATGGCGCGGAAACGCTCTGGTCTCGCAGTAGGGAGGACGTGGGTCCGAATCATAGTCCGGCCATCCAGATTTTGGTTTTCCGTGGTTTCCCTAAATCGATGCAGGCCAATGCCGCAACGATTCTCTCAAAAAGCCATGTCAGATTCACTCATATTTCTTCCTACACGTCCTTTCCCGCCTCTATTGATCTCGACGTCGACAAGGTGTAAAACCATAACAACACAGAGCACTTAAAGAAATAGTTAAATGTGAGGAAATAGGTGAGGATCGAAGCAGCTACCCGAAGTACAACAATACAACGCAGCTACTCAACATGCATAACAATCCAGCCGCAATAGTCTACCGGCTTTTCTATTGAAATAGATGAGCAACTTTCTATTTACTACTTTTAGGTTTTCAGTTTTTTTCTATTTTTTATTTATTTCTTATTATTATTAGTATTATTATTAGCGAATTACAGAATCAAGTTTTCTTCGAGTTCTTCTTATTGTTCCAATAGGCTTTCATTCTTTCCGAGAAAGCTTGTTTGCGTTCTTCCGACCACTTTGGTCTGTATTGTTTATGTTTTGGTTGCTCGGTTATA
Organism: Vandiemenella viatica; assembly: GCA_031002005.1. Taxonomy (NCBI): domain Eukaryota; kingdom Metazoa; phylum Arthropoda; class Insecta; order Orthoptera; family Morabidae; genus Vandiemenella; species Vandiemenella viatica. Next base: position 284,493,377 of record JARYHS010013630.1, on the reverse strand, counting down.
ACTTCCCATTTGTCAACTTTGTGTTTGAAGGTGTGTGTTTCTAAGATGTCTGTTACTCTTTTGCTTGAACTTTTAAGATCCTTCCGAATTTCATTCAGCGAAGGTATTGCATTTTTTAGTGAACTTACATAATCTATTATTTTTTTTGTCACTCGACTTTCTGGTAATCTCTTAAGGGGGCATCCACAAATTACGTGAGGTGTTTTTCCGGATTTCTGGACCCCCCCTCCCCCCTGGTGAGATCTGGCCAGACGCCCCCCCCCCTCTGGTGAGATCTGGTCCGTGAGAACCCCCCCACCCCTACAAATCGTCCTAGAAACTTTTGTAGACTTTTTTTTTTTTTTTTTTTTTTTTTTTTTTTTTTTTTTTTTTTTTTTACGAAATACCCTCCAAAAATCGACTTTGGCGCAAATTGTAGACCTATTCTTTGGCTCCACTGTCCCCACATTTTTCGCAAAATCTCACGTGAGATTTCCGTAGACCCCCCCTCCCCCCTGGTGAGATCTGGTGAGATTTCGCCAGACCCCCCCCTCCCCTATTTCACCTCACGTAATTAATGGATGTCCCCTAAGGCGAGCAAAGAATTTCATTCGCCTTTTCTTGATGTCAATTTCGATGTTTAAAAACTTTTCTGTTGTTTTGATTGATTTTAGTCTGTAACCATCGTTAGTGAGTCTTACTCCTAGAATTTTTCTAATGATTTCTCTCTCTACTTTTTCAATTTCTTCAAGGTCATGTTTTCTGTTAAGTGTTAATGTTTCACTTGCGTAGAGGACTGTTGGTTTTATGACTGTGTTCTAATGCCGAATTTTGGTCTGTCTTGACATAGATTTTTTGTTGTAGAGATTTTGGACTAACCCTAATGCTTTTTTTTTTTTTACTTTTTGGAGGCGATTTTGCTTTGAGATTTTCTCAAGGCCTGTCGGTTCGATGAATTCTCCGAGGTATTTAAAGTATGGGACTCTGTTGTTTTTACCGTATTTTGTTCTCAAACTTGCTATTTCTGTCTTTGAACATACGAATTCAGTTTTCTCAAATGAGATTTGTAATCCTACTTTATCTGCACATTCTTCGAGTGTCTCAAGCTATTTGATGGCAGTCTCTTCATCTTCTGGTAGTATCGCCAAATCATCGCAAAAGCGAGGTATGGTATATAGAGCTTGTTTTTAGGAAAAGCCAAGTGGAATTGGTTTCCAACACTTAACATTTCTTGAGTTCTTTCTCCCATTCTTCCATAACCTTGTCTAGAACGACGTTGAACAGAAGAGGAGAGAGCCCATCGCCTTGTCTCACACCTGTTTGAATGTCAAAGGGTTCTGAAATTTCTCCCATGAATTTTACTTTATATTTAGTGCCAACTAATGTTTGTTTGATGAGTTCTCGTTTTTTTGGATCTAGTCCTTTTTCTTCTATAATTCGGAATAGTGAAGGCCTATCTATTGAGTCGTATGCCTTTTTGAAATCCACAAATGTGCATACTAGGGGTTTTTGTCTGACGGCTCGCATTTTTGTTTATGGTTTTGAGGTTGAAAATTTGTTCAGGGTACGACCTGTTTGGTCTGAATCCTGCTTGATATTCAACTAATTTTGGTTCTAACTTCTCTTGTGCTCTCTTCAAAATACAGACTGAAAGAATTTTGTATTTGACTGGTAAGAGGCAGATTCCTCTATAGCTGTTTACATCTGATTTGTTAGCTTTTTTATGTAGTGGATGGATGAGAGCAATCTTCCAATCATCTGGGATTTTTTCAGTTTGCCAAATGTTCTGGATTATTTGTGCAATTTCTTTGAGTGAATTTGGATCTAAATTTTTTAAAAGTTCAGCTACAATTCCATCTTCTCCTGATGTTTTGTTATTTTTAAGTTTCTTTATTAATTTCCAAATAGTATTAAATATTTAAAAAAAATCAGGTGGGCGCCAGAGATTGTTTTTGGAGTGTTCCCTATTATGAGGGAAGTGACATCCAGATCCCAAAGTATTATTATTTAAACATGAATTATTGAATACCTAGAATTAGTAACCAAGTCAAGTGATATACCGTATTACATGACTGGATGGGATATAGTGAAAACAAGGATCACAATCTCACTTTACGATTTACTTAAGCACTTGATTTTTTCCACTTTACAAAATTTTACAACAATTCATTTTCTTTTCTAAACACAAGGGTACATACACTTTCTCTGTGGAGCAAGAGAGTTTGTCTCGCGGCGTTGACTAGGGTAAAACGATGATGCAAAAGTTTCTGTTTCTAACTGGTGTTTACCGTGCAGGATAACTTAATCGTGCAGTCGGTATGCTGACTCCCACTCCTCCCTGATGTCTCTCCTCTGGTCAGCTGAGTCAAACTTCCCCTGTAGGTAGGCCACCAACGAGTCCCTCCCCTTTCGTCCTCGCTGCCCGAAGAAGCGTCGCTTTTCTCCCCCTCTTGATGATGTCTGCCAATGTCCGTATTAGGAGGGCAGCTCTTCTCGCTGGTTGGCTCGAGGCATGCAACAAGCCGCTCTTGGTTAATAATAATAATACAAATTCTCCCGATTGGCTGGACTCTCTGGCTTCCCCTCACTCTTCATTCTCAGATACAGATTTCCTTTTTATTTATTTTTTATTTGTTTACTGAAAACAGTCCAGGCACCCAACTCCGTCTTGTGCTGTGGTCCTTGTCATGAGACTGCCATAAGTCACATCTAATGGCCGACACTCAGGGGCTGACGTCCCAGACCCGATCAGAGCACACAAAAACACGCACACATGTGTTTCACTCTCTGTCTCCCAGTACATTACAAATGTTAGAAACCAAACTGGAGTATTTTAATATCCCGTTATGTTATTACAGAATTATTCATTTGTATGAATAGTGCACCCAGATTGACCTTATAAATATACTGTATGATTAATATTTAATAATTTTTACCTTTTTCACGTGATCAAGTTTTATTAATTTAATTGGCTTCGAGATTACCAACAAGAAGGTAATGAGATTGGATATCTTCAATTTTAAACACATGAAGTAATATTAATTTACTATAAAATCAGTTATCCCCTAAACTATATGGTTTTTTTCGGCCGTACTACGGGGCGCCGCGTAATGTCGTAAAAGCTTTGCCCCTTGACTGAGCTAACTGAGGAGAAAGATTCAGTTATATTTAGTGCGGCTTTGGACGTGATTGAGTAGCGGCTAGATCCAGTGCAGAACTGATATTCGGTGTAAACCATGGGTTCCCAACCTTTTTGGCCTACTGCCCACTTTACGAAAAAATGAGCGCCCCCCTATTCGAACAAAAAATTACTCACTGCCTCCCAATTCAAACAAAAATTATTAACGCCCCATTATCAGTAATAATAATAATAATAATAATAATTGATACCAGTGTGGGGTTTGTCAACCCCCATCTGGCGCCTCCCCAGGTGGCGGATAGGGGAATGCCCGGTAGATATGCTGGATAGGTGGGTAATAAAATCTCACCTGCGTACCAAAATGACAACTGAAATCCATGTGTCGTCTGACTTGGAACAAGCGGCAATATGGTCATCGTCTGTTCACCGGATGTGTGGCTGCAAACATGCTCCAGGAACTCCAATCCCTGGTTCTACAATACTAGCGAAAGCTAGAAAATCAATGATAAGCAAGTATGACTCGTACAAGTAATGACAAAATTACCCCATGTGGACGATCCACCCACTCCAAAGTGGAAACCAAGCATTCGGATTCTGGGGAGCTTGGACTAATACGAGAGAACAAGGCGGAGTGCTCTGGTAAACTTATATTGGCACTTTCAACAATCAGACACTCATTCAAACGGGAAAATTGCACAATCTCACAACGGAACTCAATAAAGAGAAAATCCAAATCCTCGCCCTGCAAGAAACACGCTTTATAAATTCGGAAACGATAGATTACAATAAATATATAATCTTCAAATGTGGAACTAACAAGAAAATTGGCCAAAAAGGAGCACTATTAGGCATGGCCTTTGCTGCAGACAGAAAAGTTTTGGAGTCAGTGAAAGATGCGAAACCCATCAACAATAGACTTATGACAATGAGAATAAAACACACAAACAAAAATTACACTTTCATCAATGCACATGCATCAACAAATGATGACAATAAAAAAGAGCCCGAAAAAAAAACAGAAAGATTCTGGGAAGAGTTTGAAACTGAGATGGCCAAAATTCCGAAAGATGATGTGAAAATTTTGCTTGGTGACTTAAGCGCACAGATTGGCAGGGAACGCAAATACAAGAAGACGGTAGGAGATTGTCCTGCACAAAAGTTCAGCACGAAAAAGGGTCACGACTTATTGAGTTATGCCAGCAAAACAACCTCAAAATTATGTCCACCTCACTTCGAAAAAATCCCAAAAACATAAACATGGCGATCACCCATCCATCATTTAGGGGAATTTCAGATTGATCATGTTGCAATATCGTGTGACTGTCAAAAAGAAAATCACAATGTACAAGTACGGAGAGGGGCAAATATAGATTATGATCACTATTTATAAAAAAAAAAAAAAAAAAAAAAATAAAAAAAAAATTAAATTCACACCCAAAAGAAAATTTAACAGAAAAACGCCAGTGATTCCAAAATTCGATCTATGCAAAATCAAAGAAAAATGGGAAGAAGGACCTGAGGAAGACTGGTAGAAATTTCTGACTAAAATAATCAAAACCGCGAAGGAATTGATACCTCTTCACAAAAAACCAAAGCACCCTTGATGGAATCAAGAATGTGAGACCACACTAAAAGAAAGAAAAGAGGCATTTCAAAATTACAATTGCAACAAATCTGAAGAAACACACAATAAATTTCTCGAAGTTCGTAAACAAACATCGAAGATTTTAAAACAAAACAAACGAAAATATGTCAACGACTAACAACAGAAAATCAAAGACAACTTCAAAATTTACAATACACATGATTTCTACAAGACCTTCGCGATCCAATTCAAAGGATACTCACCACAGAACCTATGTTTTAGAAAACAAAACTGTAAACTGTCAAGAGCTGGCCACTTATTTTTCACAGCTCTTAAATTGTCCGCAACCCAAAAAGAGGTTCCCGAAAATACTGTCTGAAATAACAACAGAGAACTCATCACCACCAACACAAGAAGACATTTATGCACATATAAAGAAAATTAAAAATAGTAAAACATCAGAAGTAAATGGAATTGTAGCTCATTTAAAAAAAAATAAAAAATAGGTAAGTGATGGAAGCCAATCCCACTTGGCTTTCCCAAAAACAACCTCTACATACCATACCTCGTTTTTGCGGATGTTTTGGCGATACTAGCAGAAGATGAAGAGACTGCCATCAAACAGCTTGAGACACTCAGAGAATGTGCAGAAAACAAATCTCATTCGAAAAAACTTAATTCATATGTTCAAAGACAGAAATAGCAAGTTTGAGAACAAAATATGGTAAAATCAACAGGGTCCCATACTTTAAATACCTCGGAGAATTAATCGAACCGACAGGCCTTGAGAAAATCTCGCAGCAAAATCGCCTCCAAAAAGTAAAAAAAGCCATAGTGCAAAATCTTTACAAATCCATGTCAAGGCAGACCAAAAAGCGTCACTACAACACAGTTATAAATACAACAGTCCTCTATGCAAGTGAAACGTTACCACTTAACAGAAAACGTGACCTTGAAGAAATAAAAAAAAGTAGAGAGAAAAATTCTAGGAGTAAGACTCACTAAAGATAGTTACAGACTACAATCAATCAAAACAACAGAAAAGCTTTCAAATATCGAAATTGACATCAAGAAAAGTCGAATGAAATTCTTTGGTCGCCTTGAGAGGCTACCAGAAAATCAATTGACAAAAAAGATAATAGATTATGTATCTTCACTTAGAAATCCAACACCTTAGCTGAATGAAATTCGGAAGGATCTTAAAAGTGCAAACATAGGAGCAACAGACATCTTAGAAACAGACACCTTCAGACACAAAGTAGACAAATGGAAATTTATAACCCAACAACCAATACAAAAACAATACAGACAAAAGTGGTCGGGAGAACGCGAACTAGCTTTCTCGGAAAGAATGAAAGCCTATTGGAACAACAAGAAGAACTGAAAGAAAACTTGGATGGGTCATTTGCTTAACGTCTTCCATTTATTGGGAGAATTTGCCAGTAATAATAATAATAATTGATAAAATTGCGATGGAGCGCACGCTCCGGTGACAATCTCCCAAGACACCCGTCTTTCTCCTTACCTCTTCCAACCTACTTTTGCCATCTACTAATTTTTACTTAAAATTCTTTCAGTGTTTTTTGGTAAAATATTCATCAATTCTCTTGGCAATTTATTCAAATCCCTTACACCCTTTTCTACGAAAGAAAATTTCCCCACACTCTTGTGCCTGAAATCAAGTGTCAGATTGTGGTCATGGTCATCCTTACCCTACCATGCACCTCTCTTAATTTTCCCACCAATTTCTTTCCATGCTTCATCACCAATATAGGCCTTGTACACTACCCTGACTCTCTTCATCCTCCTTCTATCCTCCAATGAATCCCACTCCAGGTCTTTTATCATATTAGTTACCGATTGTGTTTTGCAGTTATTTCCAAGGTTAAATCTGGCAGCCCTTCTCAGCACCTCCTCCAACTTCAGTATTTGATACCGAAAATGTGGGTCCCATACTACACCACTTTATTCGGGCATTGATCTGACCAAAGTATTTACCCCAAGTCCCTTAATTCTCTAGTGCATCCCCTCATCACTCCTTCCAACAGGTAAAGGATTTTGAACCCTTTCCCTGTTACCTGTCCAATGTGTTCTGCCCAGTTAAGTCTACTATCAAACGGTACGCCTTGGTATTTACGTTTCCTGTCTTCAATAAGTAGCTCCTTCCCCATTTTATAATCGTAATCAACCTTTTGCCTTTCATGTGTGTACCTAATAAGCTGGCCTTTCTTTGCATTTATCTTCATCCAATGTTGATTCACCCAGCTAGTTATCCCATCTAGACCTGTATACAGTGTTCTGTTGTTTTGATCCTTTTATATAACTTTATGTCATCTGCAAACAATCTAACTACTGACAGTAAACCACTAACACAGTTATTCATTAGAATAACAATGGTACCAATACACTATGCTATGGAACTCCCATGATCACTCCTACGTCTTTTGATACTGCATTTCTTACCCTAACGCTTTGCTTTCTACCTTTTAGGTATTTTTCTACCCAGAAAATCTCCTTTTTATCAACTCCAAAATTTTTTACCTTATATAGCACCATTTTATGGCTTATTCAGTCAAAGGCCTTTGAAAGATCTAGAGCAACACTATCAACTTGACCGCTCCTGTCCATTTCATCAGAAATATCTTGCATATAGCCTACTAGCTGATATTGCCATGAATATCCTTGTCTAAAACCACTACGTTCCTCACAGACACGTCTGATATCATTGCATATTAATCTCTCCATTAATGTACCTACCACTGATGTCAAGCTCATGGGCATATAGTTTTCGACCCTATTTGTCACCCCTCCTTGATGGACCGGAACTACTTCACATTTTCCAGTAGTCTGGTAAACAACAAGTATCCAGTCTCAATTTAAATAATGTTTCTAGATAAGGTACAATATCCCATCCTACTATCTTTAAGACATCTGTACTAATATTATCCACACATGTCCCTTTACGCTTGTTTAGATTCCCTAATTCATTCATGATATCAACATAATTAATTTCAAATTTTTAATCTGCTCACTTCCAACTGTGCGGATAGGCTCGTTTTCTCATATAACCTCTACCGTTCCTGAGTCATTGTCTTAATTGTCTCACTGGACCAGTTACTTAATAACTCTGCCTTTTTTTTAATCCTCAGTTACTTCCTGTAATAAATAATGCAACCCATAGTTCTATTTTTTTGGCTCGTGACCCACTAATAGAAACAGTAAGTTGAGCAACCGCCGCCGTGAGCAGCAGTCGTCGACTTTCCTGTGTGTTTAATCTAAAGTGTGCTAGATAGCCTTTGTTTTTATCTTTGAATTTTCTGTGTAGGCAGTGAGTCAGCAGTCGAGCAACCGCCGCCGTGAGCAGCAGTCGTCGACTTTCTTGTGTGTTTAATCTAAAGTGTGCTAGATAGACTTTGTTTTTATCTTTGAATTTTCTGTGTAGGCAGTGAGTCAGCAGTCGAGCAACCGCCGCCGTGAGCAGCAGTCGTCGACTTTCTTGTGTGTTTAATCTAAAGCGTGTTAGTTAGACTTTGTTTTTATCTTTGAAATTTCTGAGAGTAGCAGTAGTCAGTTGAGCCTCAGCTACCGTAGCCGACTTTTGTGTGTGATTTGTATTTTACTGGTTTTTGTGTTATCTTTGAATATTTCCTTTTTAGGTAGTGATCCAGTGAGTTGAGCCTCTGCGTCCGTAGCAGCAGTAGCCGAATTGTTGTGTGATCTGAAAATTTCCTCGTTTCGTGTGATCTTAAATATTTCCTGTTTAGGTAGAGATCCATTTAGTTGATCTGTAGCAGCTGTCTGATTTATCTGATTAATTTGTTTGTGACTCTGTGTTTGGTTGTTTGTGGGACATGGTTTGCGCAATGTGTTACAGTAGGCGTCAGGCTCTCGAAGAGATTCGTACTACGATGGCATCTCTTCAGGCACAGGTGTGGAGCATGTTAGATGATGAACGGCAGTGCGTCGAAGAATTACCGGAGGCTTCTGATGTAGAACCGGCAGGTGAGGATTGTCAGGTATCTGTTGCAGCGAACGACTGGCACCGGGTGGATAGGAGAAAGGCATCAAAATTCCAAATTAACCAACGGGAGAGTGATATCTTGCCCCTAAGTAATGCGTTTTAAGTTTTTCAGAAGGTTGAAGATCTTAGTGCGAATGGCCCAGAAGCACAGCAGGGAAGATTTACTCGCAGGCACCGAGTGATGCCAGGGAAAGGATTACTTATCATTGGAAGCTCCAACGTCCGACGTCTAGAGAAACCCCTACGAGATCTAGCTGTGTGTCTTCCAGGAGCAACCGTGCCACGAGTCATGGAGGCTATACCAAAAGCGATTAGAGAATCGAACTGCCGTCAGTTGAGGGTAGCTGCGCACGTTGGAACTAACGACTCGTGTCATGTTTCTGTTTCAGATATATTGAAATCTATGGACAAGTTGGGCCACAAGGCATATGAATCAGCGCGTGAGAATTCGGTAAAGTTGCAGTTTTCCATCTGTAGTGTCATGCCGCGCATCGATTGTGGGGAAGCCGTATGGTGGAAGATTTATAATTTGAATTATAGTCTACAGGAGCTGTGTCGCAGAAACAACTGGGGCTTCGTCGATCTTCGACCGATGATAGCTGCCAGCTGGGACGCATTTGACAGCTTGGGCGTCCACTACAAACCGAGAATGGCGATCAAGGTGGCTGCTAAAATATGGAACCGTCTTGATGTGAATTATTTTTTAGGAACACCGTGAGGCCCGAGGATCCCTCAGTTCAACGAAGAAGACGCGTCGTTAATCTAGATCTTGGTTCTGGAAGTGACGGCGTGAATAAATCGAAATTTACAGCTCCAAATACTTCACCTGTTTCCTTTCGGAGTGCAAATAGTAAAAATGCGAATTTAGACCCTACAGATACAGATATTAAACCGCTAAGGATAATGGTCCTTAATTGTCGGAGTATTAGAGGGAAAGTAGCCGATTTCCACGCTGCAGTTGCGACTAACGATGTCGATATAATACTAGGAACCGAGAGCTGGTTGACGCCAGAGGTAGAATCTAGCGAAGTATTTGCTCCTCAATTCAATGTTTTTCGGAAAGACAGAACTGCCTCAATGGGCGGAGGTGTGTTCGTGGCCGTTAATAAAATCATCAATTGCTCCGTAGTAAATGAAACGGAAAATTGTTGCGAGTTAATATGGGTGAAGGTAAAAATTGGCAGAAGTTTAAAGTTCATAATAGGATCATTTTACCGACCTCCGGACTCTGGATTAGATAACGCGGAATATTTTAGACAGTCACTTAATAGTATTTCTCAGAAATTTCAGGGACATACATTGATCATGGGAGGTGATTTTAATATGCCCTCTGTTAACTGGGACACATTTACGTTCAGGTCAGGCGTAAGAGATAGGTTAATAACCGAAACGTTCCTGGAATCATTCGCGGAAAATTCTCTTGAACAGATGGTCGAAGAGCCAACGCGGAGCGTCAAAGATTCCTCGTCCATTTTGGATCTTTTTCTTACTAACAATCCGGATATTGTAGATAAAGTTTGTATAGAAGACGGTATAAGTGATCACAAGGCGATTGTGGTAACTTTAAAATCTAGGCTGAATTTGAAGCATGATAAAGACAAACTCGTATATTGTTTCGATAAGGCAAATGATGCGTTTATAGTCGATCATTTGGCGAATAATTTGGAAACGTACACGCTTAATACAAATGTTGAGGAACTTTGGTTTAATTTAAAAGAAATAATATGGACCGGCTTAAATCAATTTGTTCCCAAGAAGTTTATTAAGGTTAATAAGAACTTCCCGTGGTTCAATAGGGAAGTGAAACGTTTGCTCAGGAAGCAAAGGCGTTTACATGCGACGGTAAAGAAATCGGGGGACTCATCTGATCGCGCTAAATTAGTCCACTTGCGAGCGGACGTGCGTAAGGCAATGCGTGATGCGTTTAAAGAATTCCAAGCCAGAAATTTATCCGAAGATCTGATTACTAATCCAAAAAAGTTCTGGTCATATGTCAAATTAATAAGATGCTCTCGTAAGATCATGCCGTCGTTGATTAATGAAAATGGGGAATTATCAGAAACTAGCGTCGAGAAAGCAGAAATTTTGAATAATGTATTTAAAAAAGCTCTCACGTCAGAAAACTCGGAGGAGCTTCCGATATTTAACAATCGAACCAACAAAATTATGAATGATCTCGTTCTCGATGTCGAGGGAATAACTAAACTGCTTATGAATGTAAATCCCAATAAGGCTTGTAATATCCCTTGGTGACGGTAAATTTATGCGTGTGAATTCCACGTTTCTTTGGCATCGGCGAGAGCCAGGTGACTCATACCTGCGCTGAAAGACCAAACGATTTATGGCAGGCCGTAAAGTTAAAAGCTTTACGCATTCAATGAAATTCAAAGGACAGTATAGGAACTGTGCCGAAATGAGGATTTCCTGGTACAGTAGAAAGTTGAAACTAGAGAAACGATGCTTCGGAGAAAAAGTCAGGTTTCGGGGCACCTCTGCTGGGAACCAGAGAATCAAACTGTGTTACGAACTTTTAGAAACCATAAGTTTTTTATGTTGCATGAGGAGCGCCAATGGAGAGAGTGGACGACCCGCCAAACGCTGCGAGTCGCTGAAATTTCCCGAATTTGCTAAAACTCGGGAGCCTGCAAGTTTTCAACGGAGTGAACAAGCGGGAAAGAAGACATTCTGTTTCTGGCCAGCAAACAATCCGCACCGGCGCACCACAGGAGATTGCCGGAGAGCTGCGGGGAGCTACCTCGCCAAGTGACCTTCACCCAGCTGACCAACAGGGTCTATGAGACTCTGTTTTATCTGCACGTCATCTGCTACAGTAAAGAACGCCGACGATGTATAGACAATCTTGCGTCATTCAACCCTAGGCAACGCTCTGAGATGAGAATCATGCTCTAAATTGTTCAAAAGAAACTTTTAATGTTCAGTTCTATTCAATAAACCAATCAATTTTATATTCAAAGAAAATAATAAGTGTTGTAAACCCTGCTTTCAATAACTTCCTTTCCAATGTGCCAGTATATCATTTGATTAGATGAAGATTTGTGTTTTTTAATGGTATTTTAAAGTTACAATTGTTTTGATTAAAAGTATTTCAGAATTGGAATGTCGCTTCTCTCGGATAGAGAACACTTCCATTCTTGGCGCCTACCCGGGATTAATTTTGCAAATTAATTTATTAATTAATGCATCATATTTTTTTATTCTAATTTTAATAACGTCAAAAACTAGACGTTACAGGCTCCAGGACCAGACGGTATTCCTACAAGATTCTACTCTAGGTACGCAAAGGAAATTGCGCCGTATTTGATGAAATTATATACCGCCTCCTTGGATCAAGGAAAAATACCAGCCGAATGGAAGACCGCAATCGTAAGTCCAGTGTTCAAAAGTGGGAATGTTAATGATCCTCAAAATTATAGGCCGATCTCGTTAACCTCAATATTTTGCAGGATTTTAGAACACATCATCTATTCAAATGTCATGCGGTTTTTGGATGAAGATGAGCTTTTAAACCCAAATCAACATGGATTCAGAAAAGGCCTATGCAGCGAAACACAACTTGCCCTCTTAATTCATGACTTGAGCCGTAGTATAGACGAGCAATCCCAGGTTGATTTGGTTTTATTAGACTTCAAAAAAGCTTTCGATACTGTGCCTCACACTAGGTTACTTAGGAAACTTCGCGGTTACGGTATATCTAGACAAATATGTGATTGGGTTGCAGACTTTCTGAAGGACAGAACACAGTGTGTAGTTCTCGACGGTGAGCGTTCATCACTTGCCAAAGTGAGGTCCGGGGTTCCCCAAAGAAGCGTGATAGGGCCTCTGTTGTTTCTCATACACATTAATGATTTGTGCGATATAATAAGGGGAATGAAAATATTATTTGCCGATGATGCTATTATTTATCGTGAAATCACAACCCAGGACGACTGTGCTTTGTTACAAGACAATATTATAAAAATAATTGCGTGGTGTAAAGATTGGCAGTTGGAGTTAAACGCTAAAAAGTGCCAAGTCATGCGTGTAAGTAAAAAGGTGACACCATTTAGCTTTGAATATACAATTAATGGCACTGACCTTAGAACGGTACATTCCGCTAAATACCTAGGGGTAACAATTCGTAATAATTTGTCGTGGAATGAGCATATCGAGAATGTAATTGGGAAAGCAAATCGTATGCTTCGATTTCTAGGTCGGAATTTAAAACAATGCACTCCGGAAGTTAAATCGATTGCATACAAGTCACTAGTGAGGCCTCACTTGGAATATTGTTGCTCTGTATGGGGTCCCCATCAAAAGGGATTAATGGAGGCATTAGAGATGGTCCAAAGAAGAGCCACCCGATTCGTTACAGGTATATATAGTTGGAGGGAAAGCGTAAGTGCCATGTTGAAGGAGTTAGGTTGGGAAGACCTGGAGCACCGAAGTCGTTGCTCTCGACGGAAGCTAATTGAAAAATTCTCGACTGACGTATTTCGGAATGACAGCAAACAAATATTGCTACCAGTAACATTCATATCTCGGAATGACCGCGAAAATAAGATAAAGAAATCAGGGCCAGAACCGATTCATTTCTCTACTCATTTTTTCCACGAGCGATTAGGGAATGGAATAGAATGGATTTACCGGGCGAGTAAACACAAAATCGGACAGGAGTAGCTTCCGATAAAGCACTCCGGCCATCCTGATCTGGGTTTTCCATGGTTTCCGTAGATAGCTCCATGCGAATGCTGGGATGGTTCCTCACAATAGCCCATGGGCGCCACCTGCCATATCCCGTATATCCCTTCCAAACCATTACCTTTCATGATAGGTGTAATGCACCCTCCGCCAAACACTTTTAGTGAATCGCGGAGTAATTGTAATAGTAATAGTAGTGATTCGACTGAACCCCTCTTAGGTGGTTTGTACAATTTACACTGATACTTTAAATGCGAAAGTAACTCTGTTTCTCTGTCTGTTTGTTACATTTTCAGGATTAAACAGCTAATCCAATCATAATGAAATTTGACAATTACATGCTATTTGCCATTGTATAAGAAACTATTTTGTCATGAAATTTTGTAAAGTAACTGAACGGTGACAGATAGAGAGAGCGGGATGGTAGCTCAGTGGTTAAGGCGGTTGCTTTATAAAACTTCTGAGTTTGGTCGGGCTTTCAAATCACGGAAGAGGCAAGAATTTTTAAGACTTGTTTTTGATAATTTGAGCCACGGCTGGACGTTGCGTTGTTCGGGTTCCAGGTTAAACTGTATGCCCAGTCACAACAGAGGCTGAATATGTGGAAAATCGAATCTTTGTCACGTAGGCGGCCAAACAATTGTTTAGGATCCAACAGTGTCAAACGCATTTCTCATGCTGTATGGGTCACTCAGGCTTTGATTCTCTCGCAATCAGTTTGTGTATGATCTACACTGATAATAATATAAATACGAAAGTAACTCCTCTTTAGTTTTTTTTCCGTTTTGACGACTTAACAGCTATACCGATACTGATGAAATCCGACAAGAAAATACTTTGTACCATTAGGAAGGACACAGGATAATAATATTTTTCGTTATTAAATTTTTTAAACTGACTGCCAAACGGACGGAGAGCGTGTGTAAGTCTGTAATATTGTATCCGTCGATCATGCTGTGTTTCTCTGTTAGAGTATGATCTGTTCATAAATTTCGTTTACAAACAAAACATATTATACAGTAATTTTCGCTGCACCAGAGTATTATTTTGTGGCTACCTAAAAGTCCTGACATTAGTATATTTTTTCTTCTTTTTTGACGTGCCTCGCAGCCATAAATCAAACCTAAGACGTAGCTCTAACAGAATACGAGCAACTTAGGTTAACAGAAACCAAGAATCCGATGCTCACGTTGATAAAAGAGGACAAGCCCAAGCTGAAAGACAAGATGCCCTCAGTTAACCCCCCTCCCCCACACCTTAGTTTTTTGCTATTTTTAAACATGTTGCAAATTGATTCTATTCATTAGAAATGTTCGATGGTAGAAATGTATGATGATGACTTTTAGGTAATATTATGTTTTTTGGGATACCTTTTACGTTACTTACATCTTTTCATATCCAGTTCTAGCAATGAAATTCTAAGTCCATGTGAAGTCACGGGAAAACAAGGACAGATTTCTAAAATTACTTCATTAAAACATATTAACAATATTGGTGTATTGTTTATAGCTTGATTAAAAATACTTATTATGAAAAACATATTATTAATTACATGACTGTGCTCGGTATAATGACACTAACTGTTCGGTATTTGGTGCTTTACTTGTCATCTTCAATCCTAAATCACTGCTTTCTACTATTAACAAACTGTTTCTTTTCTTAGCTAATAAATTGTCGACTACGCTAAATCTTTTTTTTTTTTTTTTTTTTTTTTTTTTTTTTTTTTTTTTACCTGTATACTATGATGGTAACGTAATTAATAATTACTTCTTTGATGCAGCCATTGAAGCTGGATATAATACTGGAAAACAGGGGATGGCTGTTGGTTCTCAATGCTCCAGAATTTTTCTACGCTCAGAACGACCCCTATGATCTCTTCAGCGCCCACGAGTAGACACACTATAGTCCAGCGTACACGCGGGCTTTGAAAGAAAAATGTACAGACTGTAAAGACGTAGTCCCGTGCGGACGGAGAACAGAGTGGTGGCTCATGCACCAAAGAAGACTCGCAGCACAGATCGTTGATATAGAATTTAGGCAGTAATAGAGGCACCACGAGATGCTGGTGTTATCATTTTCGACTTATGTTTGCCAATAACTTGGTTAGAGGTCGAGTGACAGAGACAATTCAGTATTAGGCAGCTGCTCTCAAACACTCAGCTAGAAGTAATGGTGTCGGGAATGAGACAGTGATATTACAGCGGATAGCGTAAGCAAACGAAACAGCTTGAAGAGATTATACTAACACAGTGATGTACAACACTGATAATTAGTAACTTAAAAGATTGCGCTGGGAGTCAAAGAAAGTGAAAGGTCATCTCTTCTCCGCGGTGAACATAACATTCATAAAAAGGAAGAATTCAGAGGCTTAGATTTTATGAAAAGAGAGAAAAGTAAATACACGTGTACTATTTCTTTTATTAAAACATACCTGACGATAAGAATTGTTTACAACATTAAGTAACATTACTTTATTATGATACAAAATCATTTATACCCTTGTATATCAGAATTTAATGTAATCTTTAAATAAAATTGTATGTAGTTGCAAGTGAAAATACAAAAGTTATACTTCTTCTATAACAAGATATACAGACCACGTTGGTCTTAGCTTGAAGTTTCAGTGCAAGTACGTCAGAAAAAACATAGAACAAAAACTAATTTCATACTGGGCGCCACTGATAGTCAGAAGTTCATTTACTTGAGAAGATATGAATGAAAGTTCGTACGGCAAATGTTTATTAAAATGATAACTGTTCGTGCTATGTCTAAAAGAGTAATGATATTACCTTTCACTGGAGAGTAGCCCCTTTGTGTAGCTTACGGGTATAGAAATAACGTGGAGCCCTTTGTCTATGAATTGGATGACTATGATTTCTCGACTGATTTGATGTAATTTCTATCCCTTCCTATCTTGAGCTAACCACTTCATCTCATCATACTCCTTACAAGCTCTACATTTTCAATTATCTGCTTCATATATTCTAATATTTGTCTACCTCTACAATTCTCTCTTTCGACTGTTCCCTCCACTAACAAATTAACCGATACCGCATGTCTCAAAATATGCCATAACAGCCTGTCTCTTCTTTTTGTTAAACACTTTCACAAGTTCCTTTACTCACCAGTCATTCCGTACTTTATCTGTCCACTTAGTTTTCAGCATCCTTCTATAGCATCATATTTCAAATGTCTCAATTTTCTTTTTTCTGGTATTCCTGAAGTTCATGCTTCGCTACCATAAAGTGCAGTGCTCCACACATAGGCTTTTAAAAAGTTCTTTCGATCAATATTAACATTAAAAAATTTCTCTTTCTCATGAAAGCTCATTTCTCTAGTGCTATTCTGCTTTTAACACCATTTCTGAAGCAGAATTCACTTACCTCTCCTGTCGTATATAATCCTATTTTCAGATTTAATTCACTATTACTGTTATCGTTTCTACTTCATTTAATCACTTTTGTCTTAGTTTGGTTTATATTTAGTCCAAAATCTTCCTTCAGTTTTTCGACATGACATTCCTCAGTCTGTTCTGCTAACAGAACAATTTCATTAGCAAATAGCACCATACTGTTCTCTCTCTCTCTTTTTTTTTTTTTTTTTTTTTTTTTTTTTTTTTTTTTTTTTTTTTTTTTGAACACTTATGCTACATTCAAGTTTTTCTTTTATTTGGTGCATGGCAGTGCACCCGCTAAGTTGAGTCAACGGCGGCACTGCCTACCCTTTTCTCGAATCGATTCGGGTCATTTTTGAAGCCAAATTTCTTTGGTCATATTTATGCTACATGTCTAAAATTTCTGTTATGCATAGATGTCAGCAATTTTAGCAAACGTACTAAATCTTATTTCGTTACTGTTCTTAGTTCGGTTGTTATTAGGATGCAAACTACAGCGATTTTGTCACTCACTCACTCACTGACTGACTGACTGACTGACTGATGATCATCAAAATTCTAAGGCACTTCCCGTAGCCGTAGAAAGGTAAAATTTGTACACAGATAATATTTTACACACATATTATAAGAAAAGTCTGAAACTCGTAAATTTCCATATACATACCCCCTTACCTACCCCTAACATAAAATCGCTTTCTACCCTAATTACTTTATAAATCTCAGATTTTCACAGTAGAAGTTAGCTTACTATGTTTAACTAATGTGTTTAATTTTACTTCTTTCCTTTTCTTACTTTGGATGTTATTGAAATTCCAAATTTTATTTCGGCACAACACCCCGATATCAAAATTCCACCGTACTTCCAGCAATCCTAGAAACAAGTTATTTGCTACACATATATGGTTTCATCCCTAAATCATAAGAAAAATCTGTTATTGGAGTTTTTCCCCGTATTTATATAATTACAATCCAAAACATGAAAAATTCTGGCACATATTTGAGGCTTAATAACTTTGCTCGGGATGAAGCTCTAAACCTGAGATTTCTATACATTATAGAGGCAAGCAAGTTTAACAAGAGTATTAAATTTTACTTTGTTCCTGTGATTAGTTTGGAAGTTACTTGTTATTTATTTGAGGTGGTAGCTACACACGCGGCAATATTCATTGCTCGGCAACGGCGCACATTAATTGTTTGCAGAAACTGGGACATTGTTGGTAATGATATTGCTGATTTTCCCTGTATTTAATTTTCAGGTTAATTGATTTGTTTTGGATGAAGCTATATGCTCAAACCATTGAACCTGTATCATGAAGAGAATCAATTTCCAAAATATTTAAAAACAGAAAAACAAAAGAAGGTGCGGGGATGTGTGGTTTTTTTTTTTTTTTTTTTTTTTTTTTTTTTTTTTTTTTTTTTTTTTTTTTTTTTTTTTACGTTGCAGCGATTGTAACACATTGTTCATTTGAGAAATACGATTGCCTGGATGACATTAGGACAGAACAAATTAAGCACTTTGGTTTAACATCAAAGAAGTGGATGCTTCAGCTCTTTAACAACTGTAGGAGTAGATGTCAAATTCCAAAGATATGCTTAAACCTGGCAAAGAAGGAAACAGTCCAAAGAATTTTAGACCAGTTGCACTCTTATGTCACCTCTACAAACTGCTTGAAATAATGATCTTAAACCGGCTGTTGCCTGTAGTTGATCCTTTGCTTATTCCTGAACAAGCTGGATTCCGCCCTGGTAAAAGATGCACAGGACAACTACTAAATCGCACGCAGTTTATAGAAGATGGATTTGAAGCTCGTAAGGTAATAGGGGTGGTATTTGTTGATTTGTCAGCAGCGTATGACACCGTCAACCATCAGCTACTACCAGTCAAGTTCTACAATCTGACCAGGAATTTCAGTCTTAGCAAGTTCATTGCTACTCTTCTGCAGAACTGCAGATTCTTTGTTGACTTCCAAGGACAGCGTAGCCGTTGGAGGTCATAGAAGAATGGTCTACCCCAAGGAAGTGTGCTAGCCCCATTATTGTTTAACATAATATATACCAATGATCAGCCTATACCACCCAAATGCAGGAGTTTCATGTATGCCGATGATCTTGCTCTGGTCTCACAGAGCAAAGACTTTGATTCAGTGGAGAGCACTCTTACCAACGCTCTGGAAGATTTGTCAAGGTATTATAGCACGAACCAGCTTAAACCAAATCCTACTAAAACACAAGTATGTGCTTTTCATTTATGGAATAAAGAAGCAACTCGTAGGTTAAAGGTAACATGGTCGGGGTTCGAACTAGAACACTGTGACACTCCAAAATATCTAGGAGTGACCCTTCACTGATCACTTACATTCAGGAAACATTGCATGAACTCCAAGCTGAATGTTTCCAGTAGGCACAATCTCATAAGAAAAATGGCTGGATCGCAGTGGGGCAGCCAACCTGAAACAATTCGAACTTCTGCCTTAGCACTATGTTATTATGCCTGTCCTGTATGGCACAGTTCAACCCATGCCAAACAAGTAGACATTGCACTTAATGACACGTGCAGAATCATAACAGGCTGCTTAAAATCAACTCCAGTCGAATGGCTCCACCGTCTCGCAGTAATAGCATCACCTTCTGTTCGAACGGAAATAGCAGTGAACAAGGAAAGGAGGAAAGTGAACCATGAAAAATCTCATCGACTATATGGGAATATCCCTCACAGGCAGAGACTGAAGTCCAGGTAAAGTTTCCTAAGCATATCTCAGGAAATTACAGCGATAACTGAAGAACCCAGGTTACGACTATGGGAAGCTAAGGCTCACCTTCCGCATGGCTGGGGAAGAGTGTCTGAATCTTTGCCACTTGGTTATGACAAGGGATGGTTGACGTGGAAGTTTTTGAATAGGCTGAGATCAGGAGTGGGCAGATGCAAAGTGAACTTAGCAAGATGCTGAGATCAATGATCAAGTGGGACGGCGGGGAAGACCAGACTGTCCAGCACATGATCCAGTGTCGACTGTGTCCAGCATCCTGCTCGGCAGCTAATCTGTATGAGGCTTCAGAAAACGCACTGGAAGTGGCCAAGTTCTGGTCTAGTATAATTTGATGCTTGTGTAACTGTATGTGTCTGATACGAAATAATAATAATAATAATTGCCATGAATGCATAATTTTACAGCGTGGTTCAGGCCTCATTTCCACATAAACGCTAACTCGCTTTCGTTTGGTACTAATCTAAAATACATATGCGCCGTAGACATGGATGTATAATTTTACAGCTTGGCCCAGGAAGTATTTTCACGTGAACACCTAATGTAGTTGGTGAATAGAAACATGGCCTCGTAACCAGGGGCGGATCCAGGGGAGAGGACTAGGGGGCTCAAGCCCCCCCCCCCCAAATGTATCTAAGTACATCTCCGACATTGTAATTTTGGAGACTTTTTTTTTTTTTTTTTTTTTTTTTTTTTTTTTTTTTAGCTCTACGGATTTGAGGCCAGATGAGATTATAAATACTACCTTTTGCCCGACTCAAGCCCCCCCCAAACCCAAAATCCACTAATGCCAAGCCACCCCCCCCCCCCCAAACCAAAGTCCACTCAAGCCTTCCCAAACCAAAATCCTGGATCCACCCCTGCACGTAACAATCAACTTCGCCATCTTATATATATAAAAATCTCGTGTCACGATGTTTGTCCCGGATGAACTCCGAAACTACTGAACCGATTTTGATGAAATTTGGCTTAATGTGTGTGATTTGGTCCAACTTAAATATAGGATAGTTTTTATCTCGATTATTGACCTCAATATTTATTATTGCGAATTAAACGTTTGTCATAGGACAATTCAAATTCCATAAGATTCTAACAGATGGCGGTGTGTTAATTTATCGTCACAGGTTGGGTAACCATCCAGTAAATGGCGTTGTGTTTCGATTTATTTATGCTACAGCCTGTTCCACGCCATATATGTGTTTCTTCAATTTTGATTGTGCTGTGTATTGTTGTGAATCGTTTGAGAATTATTATACGTAACGACAAAGTAATTACACACATGAATATAACATTGAAGAAAACGTTACGATAAATTCGAAAACTTATGGTATACCAGGTAAGTATTTCTTGCTTGCTTCTGTTTTCTTCTTTTTGTTATGGCCAGCTCTCCAGTACTCCTTCGTTATTGCACTGTGTTTTCTCTTTCTCTCCTCTCTACCTTGGAATTCTGCCATATTCGAAATCTGCTTTCGAAATGTTTTTTCTTTCCATACTGTTCGCTGATATTATTTCGTACCGGGAGAGTGTGTTCCCGGATATATCAAATAATTACTTGGATCAAAACTGGCTCAGTAATCGTGCTATTTTGGCATAAAAAAATATTGACGTCGACTAAATTAACTGTTGTCAGGTGATCTGGAAGTTTAGAATAACATTGATCCAACGTAGGTACTATAACTACTGAGTCACGGCAACGCGTGACCGGGTCAGCTAGTATAGTATATTTCCTTCTTGGGTCCCTGGCGTTGCGTCCTTGCCTAGATAAGCATGTATAACTAATATCTTATATTTTAATTTGTTCCCATGCTTAGTTTGGAATTTACTAGTAATTTTGTTTATGGTGGTATTGAAACCAACGGAAATTGCTCGGTTTACGGCGCACACTCACTGTTTTACGAATATTGATGTCTTAAATTCCAAAATGTTCTTATCCAGTGATTTTCAAATGGAAGAATTACATGTGAGAGGCGATTCAGAATAAGCGATAAACTTACAAAAAGAAATGAGATCCCACAAAAACAATTCTTGTAAAAATAGGCCAAGTCTCGTGTTCATGTAGTGACAAAAAGTTACGAGATCTTCTTCTGAGCCAAGTCTACACTTTACAGTGTGTATTCACTTCACTTTGTGAAACAGAATGGTTTCTCTCGGTGTCATAAATAAATTATTGAGGATAAAAAAAATCTGATGACTTGGCCATTATGCAGGCCATGTTTTAGTTAACCTATATAAATACCTTAAATGTGTTGCTTTATCAAACTTATAAATACTTAAAAGTCAAGATTTCCCTCCTCGCTCTTTTTCGATTTTGACAAGTATACATGATTCCCTCAATTTTGTTAAAAATTATGACGTGCATAATGGCCAAGTCATCAGATTTTTTTTATCTTCAATAATTGATTTATGACACCGAGAGAAACCATTCTGAATACACACTGTAAAGTGTAGACTTGGCTCAGAAGAAGATCTCATAAGTTTTTGTCACTACATCAACACGAGACTTGGCCTATTTTTACAAGAATTGTTTTTGTGGGATTTCCTTTACTGCTTCCTCAACATCCAAATTGAATATTAATGGAGACAGACTATAAACTTGTCACAGACTCTTTTTAACAAATGCATGTGTCTCATGATACTCTACTTTTATTATAGCCTCTTGATTCTTATACAGATTATAAAGTATTTTTCTATCACGATATTTGACACCTGATTTCTTTAAAATTTTGTACAACTTGCCCCATTTAACATATAAAAGGCTTTTTTCTAAATCAACAAATGCCATAAAGGTATATTTGTTTTCCTTGATCCATCCTTCAAGTATTAATCTTAAAGCCAGAATTGCTTCTCTTGTACCGCGGTTTTCCGAAACCCAAACTGATATTCACCTACTATCTCTCCTATTATGCTTTCTCCTGTATATTATTCTGGTCAGTAATTTTGAAGCGTGTGATGTTCGGCTTACGATGCGATAATTCTCCCATATATGGCCTTGTTCTTTCTTTGGAAGTGTAAGGTGAAACATTTATTAAAATTAGTTGGAATCTCTCCTGTTTCGTAACTGTTGGATATCAGTTTGAATAATCTTTGGAGTCCATTTTATCATAGAGATTTCAGTTCTGCAGGAATCTCATCAATTCAAGCTGCCTTATTTGATTTCAGATCTTTCAAAGTTCTGTTAATTTCTGTTCTCAAAACAGGATTTCCTAAGTCACCAATGTCAACATCGCCTTTTTTTCCGGTAAACTGTTGTTTAAATCATCTCTATGTATTCCTTCCACCGGTTAGCTCTTTCTTTAAAAGAGGTTTCTCATCAGCAACGTTAATGTTTATACATGCTTCTTCATGTCTCCAAAATTTTGTTTTATCTTCCTGTAAGCTTTACCCACTACCATTTCTTTTTCTCATTCTTCGCTCGTTTCTTGCATCCAATTTTCTTTTGCTTTTTTGCATTTCTTTTTTATTTGATTTCTAAAACTTCTGTACTGCTCTCTTCCTGCTCCATCCTGAGCATTTTTATGCCTTCTCCATTGTTCTAATAACTCTAAAATTTCTTCTATGATCCAAGGTTTTCGGGCGGCTTGTTTCCGAAAGCTTAATGCTTCTTTACCAGCTTTCTCTCTTCAATGTATTCCATTCGCCCTCAGCTGAACACCTTTCAGAGTTATTTCTTAAACCCATGCAAATTTTTCTCTCATATTAGATTGTTTTAATTTGTTCTCTTCCAGTTTGTGTGCTTGTGTTGCTTCTTTATTCTTCTGAATTTCAGCCTACACTTCATAACTATCAGATTGAGTTCAAAGTCTATGTCATCTTCTGGACATGCCTTACAGCTATAACTTGATCCCTGAATCCTTGTTTGACAATGATATAATATAGCTTGTATTAAACAATTGGGTGCTCAGAAAAAGGGAGGGGGGATTAATAATAATTCTAAAAAATGAAAAATACTTATAATAATGATTCTATAAGGGGATCTAATAGGTTACTAACCAGAACCATGAATTTCAGACACAAAATAAAACCTAATTTATTGAGTCTTATGGCCTTACAAGGTCGGGTAGTAATTAACGTTACGTTAAACACAATTAGATCAGCAAAAGCAAGCAATACCCGACGTTTACAATTCGCCGGAGTAAGCAAACAAAACTGAATGAAATATCTCAAACAAGTAATAAAAACAGCAAAGTTAACATTGAAATAACATGGCAACACAGGCCATCAAATTGAAGCTAACATTTTACTGTACAAAGGAAAATCCCAGGGGGCGCCGTATAAAGTGAATGAAAAGCATCAAAATTGAATTAACAAACAGCAAGATGCTTAAGAAAAAATTGAATCGAAATATAAATTCAGCTAGCTCAGAATTTAAGTGACGGGAGCAGAGTCTTAACCCAGGCGTCGCTTAAGGGCTACATAAGTCTGTTAAAATCCACTGAATAGTGACCGTCGTTTCTGGTACATTACCATAGAATCATCGCCGTGATGGTGAGCGACAAACACAATGCCACTGCAGGAAGCTAAATAAGCGGCTACGACCGCGTTATTAGCATAACTTCCAAATAATGGCAAGCATGCCACTCAACATCTCGCTTTCCCAAAGCAAGAAATGATCAACCACAATGATCATCAGAGAGCGTGCCGGCTGACACGTCTGTTCACCAGCTCGTCTTGGACCCCAGTCACGTCCGTTCATCAGCTCGTCTTGGACAGAAGTCACGTCCGTTCATCAGCTCGTCTTGGACAGAAGTGATCTCTAAAAATGGCTCCTTCTTCTTCCTCGGCTAGTTGCTCGCCACATGTAAAAGAACTCCACGGAATTAGTATTGTAGACCCCAATAAATGTTCAGGATTGGCTATCTACACATTTCCGTCGTCACGTGTTTAATATCATGCGTCGCATTCGCCGTCTCCTTCGCGCGTTTCCTACGTGGCCTTCGGGGTAGTAGCGGGGTAGGGGGTAGGTCACCGCCCGATTTCGAACGGGACTCAAGCCGGGCTGTCCCGGCGCCATCGAGTCGCCTCGCCTGCTCCATTGTTCCTCTCTCAACCGCCGAAATGGCAGTTTCTAGCCTTCGATATTCAACCCTTCTGAGCCATGCGTTTACAGAAAAATTGATTTACAATTTGGCCGCCCTGGTTTTAAACATACATTTAACCTATCCAGACAACCCTCATTATTTACAATTAATTACACGTTGCAAGACTAAATAATTAATAAATTTGAATATAATAAAAAAAGAATTATGAATATAATTAATAATAATTTAATTATATTCATTGTGGGTGACGCTGTCACACCACAATATACCTGCTACCCAATCAAAATAAAATTATGCCAATAATTTTATTTGAACTATTCTAACCCTACAGTTGCATCAAAATCATTGCCTACACTATAGTTTCATGGTTCCAGCTCACTCGAACTATCGCATACATGTGACCTCTTTAAATATGTAAATACGACACGTGACTCTGGTTAACATAAATAATGAAATGTCTTATCCTAATATGCAAAGTAAAACATCATAAAACATTGACAGGTACATAGATGTAAATGAACGACAAAATAGATCTGTTCAATCAATAAACAAAAAAATGATGTAAGCACAAGATATTAACATTAAAACTAGACAACTCAATTAATTATTTACAACGGGCTATGCAAATCTAGCACATGTGTTGAAGTTAGATATAGCAACAACAAGAATAAAGAATGCACCGAATGTCCATTATCAAGGCCGACACAAGTATGCCGAAACCACATAACATGAAAATCAAATGGAAAAGAAAAATCTTCCGCGAATTTACATAATTTAATCCTTCCGCGAATTTACATAATTATCCATACAATACAAAAGAAAGACGGTTCTCGCAAAATGAACTATATTATGCTTTCCAAACTACACTCGTAGCAAAGACATTATAGCGGTGAAACTAAGCGATCAGCTGTTTCCACTTTGCCCGCTCTGTTGTTGTCAGTAAGCGCTGTCCCGTTAAGCTTTGCGGCTCAGGCTACCTGCTTTCGTTTAACCCTGATTGCAATCTTTCCAGGAAAACTGGCGGTCGGCACAGCTGCTATTCCAAACAGCTGAGCGTCCTTTACCTGTTCTCGCTGCGTTAGCGCTAAGCTTGTTAGGCAATTACGTGTCTCAAGACTGACACTCTTACTTTCTAAACATATGCTCTACGTTATTACCTAACTAAATGTACATTGATCCTTAAGCTATATTTATTTACAGACAACGTCAGTCGCTGCCGTAAATCGTTCGTTATTCAGCGTGTGTCCGTTGATAAATTTTATACACCCCGTTGCTTCATGTTGCGCGTCTTGTTAGATTGTCAGGCCCGCTAATTGCTGTGCAAGTCATTATAGTATCATTATCACAGGTATACTATTTAATACCTCGCGTGGCATCACGGAATTTTACGGCTCTACTTAGTGCTTAAGAAATCCTCTACTCATTTGATCAGTAAATTTTCTCACGTTTCAACGAAGAACTGGTACTCAACAAGAAACTGCCGAACGATGTGGATCAATCCCACAGTCGAACACATTTGCCTCGGCAAACATATGCATAAAACCCTTGGACTCATTCATTAACACCGCCGAAGGAAGCATCGCAACCTATTTTATGGAACACGACCTTTATAAAACCTTGGACTCACGTATCAAGACGACCAAATGGGTAAGAATATAGCAGTCAGCTCATTGTTTGGACCAAAGTATTCTCCTTGATTAGGATGAGTTTTTTTTTTTTTTACAAACCAAACTCTGAAGGTTTCTTCGCTCTTAATAATCGTATGCCGTATTGATTCGCTTGAAGATTGCGCGACATGCATACCATATCTTTTATTATCTGATAATGACTGAAAGAAAACGGTCATCTTCTACGTTCATTAGACGCCTATGTTGACAAACTTCTCAACATTTTGCGGTGTCCATCAAATCCTTTTCGTTCGCTCAATGAAGGCAGTAAAATTCTTCTACACGGCTGTAAGGGTGAATCTGCGGAATCAGCGATTCAACGCTGAATGAACGTTTCCTTTTTACGACTCCAAAATTCGATATGTCCAAGACCTCGCCCGTTTGTCATCCTTTTTTCGGCATGCTCAATAACTCAATAATAATGAACAATGCCTATACAGTGACCTTGAGGCGTCCATGGACCTTCTTGTGGAAAATGAGCCTGTTTGCGGAATATGCGTCTTTGCCGCATTCGACAGAATCTCGGGTGGCTCGAAACTTTTGACTTACAAGGTCCCAAGCTTCTCTTTGTATCGACCTGCCAGCCAACGGAATTTCTCGAAACACCGTTTTGTAAAGCTGCAGGTGTTTGGTAGCGGATTCGGCAGATGGTTTGGTGTTTCCGGCACATGTACAGTTACTCAGGTCACCGACACGGCTGACCACGAGGTTTTGCGTACTCAGTGCCACGTCACAAACCACCTCACTCCGACCAATTTCAATAAACCACTCAGAAAAACATTTCAAACCCCGCATTTGTAAGCGTGAATTCCCTGAGGGCAAGGAGTGAACAAATTGATTCCCGTTGCACTCGACATTGCGGACGGAAAATTTCCACCCGATGTTCAGAGATCGCGAACTCGGTGGACCGTTTCGCTTTTCTCCAAGCAATGAAACTTTTACGGACACTTCTCTGGCTTGAAGGAAGCATGTGTACTGCGAATCTTTCGCCTCGTGTCCTAGGAATGCCTTGTATTTTCCCGACTGACGTTCCTTTTCTTTCGGCCCATGATCATACAAACAATTGAAATTCCTGAGCTTAGAAATTTTTGCCTTTAAGCAGCAAATTTCCTTTATCAGACGCTGAGTGTTGAGTTCATCAAACGTCTCATTCGCAATCTGCAATTCTTCCTCAGCTTGATCGTAATGAACATGCTCTAATTCTGCAGCGGTTTGTCCGTGATTTTCAAGGTTAACAGTGGCAGAATCATTTATTTCCGTCACACTGGTGTTCAGCTCTACCGCGACTCCTTCGTTCGCATTCTCCAATGAAGTATAAACTATTCGAACGTCATCAGCAGGCTCTTCCACTGCTGGGACGCTTCTTCGCACTTCAACTCTGCATTCTCTTATGTCTCTACAGATCTCATCGCGAACGTTATCTATCTTATCATTCAAACTTTTCGTTTGTGAAATCTGCGCATCTAAGTGTTTCTCTTGTGCATCAAAAAGTTTGTTCATTTGTTCTGTTTGCGAATCGAGCTTTTTATTTATCTGTTCACTTAATTCCGCTATCATGTTAATTAGCAGGTTTTGAAATTGCCAATCTGGTAGGGGCAATTCTACCGTGCTTTGTGACGCACGTGTTTCAACTTCTGCCCGCATGGGTGGATTTTGAACGGTTTCATTGTCTGGGGTTGGAAAAATTCCTAACTGTCCCCCATCTAATGATGCATTTGAATGAATGCTGCGCGTACTAGGAGTATCATTGCACTCTTCGTCCGCCAACGGCATTTCGTGTACTTCCGGTGCTTGATCCATCGCGTCAGTTTGCTCGGAAATTTTATGAACAATAGATTGATCTGCCCTATTAATGGTGCGCGATCTCAACTTCATAGATTTGATCGTAAGATACAAACTCTCAACTCCGAACAATTACAACGATCGACAACAAACAAAATACAACCGGCACGAGTTTAACTCAAAAGTACAGCATTAAACAAATCCCGCGCATAAATCCCTTCAACATGAAATAAAACCCATCCAAAATAAACAACAAGGAAAAACAACGATGTTGCATGCGACACGAATACCTCAACACATGAGCATAATCAGCATAAAGAAAAATCTTAATTCTTATCATGCATGAAATTTCAAAAGCACTGACTCTATCTTTAATTTTAAACTAATCATGCTTGATGCAAGTGAACGAAAATATACTTGAACAACTGATTGAAATAAATCACACATTTAAATTTAAATCAAGCATGGCAAACAAAATTCAACACAAAACTTATCCTAAAATAATAAAATGAATCAACACAGGTCACATCCATGGATTTTTTTAAGACTTGTAAAATTCTCAAAATAATTTCGACTTGGGAAATTAATTTGTTGGAGCCCCAGGTTGGCAGCGCTAATTGTATTAACCATACAATTAGGGGCTGGCTAAATGGCCTAAAAGGGGATCCACAAAAGCCCGAAACGTTGGGTGCCAATTGTATTAAACAATTGGGTGCTCAGAAAAAGGGAGGGGGGATTAATAATAATTCTAAAAAATGAAAAATACTTATAATAATGATTCTATAAGGGGATCTAATAGGTTACTAACCAGAACCATGAATTTCAGACACAAAATAAAACCTAATTTATTGAGTCTTATGGCCATACAAGGTCGGGTAGTAATTAACGTTACGTTAAACACAATTAGATTAGCAAAAGCAAGCAATACCCGACGTTTACAATTCGCCGGAGTAAGCAAACAAAATTGAATGAAATATCTCAAACAAGTAATAAAAACAGCAAAGTTAACTTTGAAATAACATGGCAACACAGGCCATCAAATTGAAGCTAACATTTTACTGTACAAAGGAAAATCCCAGGGGGCGCCGTATAAAGTGAATGAAAAGCATCAAAATTGAAATAACAAACAGCAAGATGCTTAAGAAAAAATTGAATCGAAATATAAATTCAGCTAGCTCAGAATTTAAGTGACGGGAGCAGAGTCTTAACCCAGGCGTCGCTTAAGGGCTCATAAGTCTGTTAAAATCCACTGAATAGTGACCGTCGTTTCTGGTACATTACCATAGAATCATCGCCGTGATGGTGAGCGACAAACACAATGCCACTGCAGCAATGGAAGCTAAATAAGCGGCTACGACCGCGTTATTAGCATAACTTCCAAATAATGGCAAGCATGCCACTCAACATCTCGCTTTCCCAAAGCAAGAAATGATCAACCACAATGATCATCAGAGGGCGTGCCGGCTGACACGTCTGTTCACCAGCTCGTCTTGGACCCCAGTCACGTCCGTTAATCAGCTCGTCTTGGACAGAAGTCACGTCCGTTCATCAGCTCGTCTTGGACAGAAGTGATCTCTAAAAATGGCTCCGTCTTCTTCCTCGGCTAGTTGCTCGCCACATGTAAAAGAACTCCACGGAATTAGTATTGTAGACCCCAATAAATGTTCAGGATTGGCTATCTACACATTTCCGTCGTCACGTGTTTAATATCATGCGTCGCATTCGCCGTCTCCTTCGCGCGTTTCCTACGTGGCCTTCGGGGTAGTAGCGGGGTAGGGGGTAGGTCACCGCCCGATTTCGAACGGGACTCAAGCCGGGCTGTCCCGGCGCCATCGAGTCGCCTCGCCTGCTCCATTGTTCCTCTCTCAACCGCCGAAATGGCAGTTTCTAGCCTTCGATATTCAACCCTTCTGAGCCATGCGTTTACAGAAAAATTGATTTACAATAAAATATACCTTTGGCCGCCCTGGTTTTAAACATACATTTAACCTATCCAGACAACCCTCATTATTTACAATTAATTACACGTCGCAAGACTAAATAATTAATAAATTTGAATATAATAAAAAAGAATTATGAATATAATTAATAATAATAATTTAATTATATTCATTGTGGGTGACACTGTCACACCACAAGCTGATATCTACATGTGTACGTACACCAGTAAGTTCACTGACAGCCTGTGTGATAATTATCGTTTCATGTGTTTCCCATACCAGAAATCCTTTGCATCCATTTAATCTCACTAATCCCAGCGAAATCTAACTTAAACCGTTCCATCTGCTTTCTTAAGTTTTCTAATCTACCAGACCTATTCAGATTTCTAACAATCTACGCTCCGACTTGAAGAATTTTTCTTATGGCTCCTCCCTGAGTAGTCCCCACCCGAATGGGAGACTATTTTACATAGGGAATGTTGTACCCAAGAAGAAGCCATCGTTCTGTATGTAATTTGTAGGATTACAATGCCTCGAGATACCGTTTGGGTTTTTAATCTAGTGGCTTCCTGTTATCTTCTGCATCCTCATACCGTTGATCAGTTCCGTTTTAATCCGCCTTTAGGAGTTGTTTCCAATCCGAAGGTCAAAAGGGTGTCCTGGAGTGCTCCTAGCTCTTCCGCCCTCTTTTCAGGAAGGCCGTTTGCAAGCAGAGGGTGGTTATACCGCGAATCATTCAGTCGCCAGCGCCTCATCCGTGCCAATGGAGTGCACCACGCGAAGGAGAGTTTGACAATTGGTTATAAGGGGGGGGGGGGGTAATTGCCTCTCCTAAACTCCACAGTCACCTACAATACCTAAAAATTAAGAAAGAAAATTAATAACTTGTGTTACTATATATATCTTGAATACTTCATAATTGCATTCTAATCACATTTATACTCTTAAAGAATTGAACAGATCCCCCGCAATGTCCTTACTGTCTCGATATTCAATGACCTTCTACGAATGTAAGCTGCATCAAACGCCGTTCCAGGAGAGGGAGTGACATCCTTCATTTTCATTTTTGCGGTACTCTCGGAGCGTGAAGGTAAGCAGGCAATCACGTGTCTCGTTGAATCCCTGTCTTCACCGATTAGCCCAGGACAGTGGTCTCTAACGCCCAAATTCGAAATCGGGAGAGCTGCCCCCCAACATCGGTATATTTGTACTCAAAATCGGTATATGAAAAAAATTCAACCCAAATAACCACAACTTGCGTGGCAGTTTGGCACAAGCATATGACGCACAAAGATGAAACGAATGCCATAAAAATATTGGGAATTTCGTTTTGCAGCAATGATACAACAGAATTATTACGTTATATGTTTGCCTCATCAGATGCAATACCCATCAGATTATTTTTATATGGAATATCGTTGCTTCTAAAAAAATGTGTTCAAATAAGTATACTGGATTAGGAGATTTTAATGGAATAAAGGCCAAAAAAAAAAAAACTTTGATACGATATTTTTTGGCATATCTCATGACTAAGCACTAATGTTTAGTTGTACTCAGGTCAGTGGACTCGTCAAAAATAAGCTAAAACTTAGTTTGCCGCAGACCTTCACATAAATAATCAAAACTTTCTTTACTTACAGTCTGATCAATTATGAAATAGTTTTCGTCATAGAACATTTTATTTTGTCTGCAATTTTTGAATCGGGACAAACAGACTGTATCACTTTCGGTAGGTGCTCCATAAGGGTAAATCGTAGATTATATTCCGCAACAAATGAGGCTAACCTTATTTCACCAGAAATTATAATATAATTAAAAAGACGTGTATATACTATGCTACTGGTACAATACAAAGTAATATAACAATGTAAGTACTGATACTTAGTAAAAAATAATGAAGTATTTTTTACCGTTTTTAATTTGAATATCAGTAAATAACGATATATTCGTGATTTTATATTCGAATGTACTTTTGAAAAATTGGGTTTCTTGAGACCGTTTTTCCCTGGTGTAATATCAATATCCCTATTACAACGATAGGCATAGATTCTTTTGTGACATTTGTTGATTTATGAAAACCTTTTAATAAAGTTAGGTGCGACAAGATGTTCAAAATTAAATTTTAAAGAAGTAAGGTATAGAATATCAAGATAGAAAATTGCATCAAACCAGTCAAGAGACTGACAATAGCAAATAATAATAATAATAAAATTATTTGGTGGTTTAACGGTAATGCGTTAGTCTCACATCCGGATGGACGGCCAGCCTGATTTCATTTTTACATGTTTTCCTGAAATCATTCTAGGCGAATACGGCGATGCTTCCTTCAAAAAGACCAAGGATGAATTCCTTCCAGTTCCTTGCTCCAAATTATTTCCATCGTCTAATGACATCGATTTCGAAGAGGTGTAAAAAAATTAAGAAACAAAATCTCTAAAATGTGTTCGGAAAAAAGTGGCATATCAATTGATGTATACAAAAGTCATGGAATTTGTTTGGAGTTGATTTATCTGTTTTGAGTGCGATGTTTATTCCTTGTTTGATATATGTTTCTTATCCTGAATAAGTGCTTCCTTTACAATGTTATAATACACCATTTCTTTTGTTGCTTTCTATATAATTGGCTGTTTGTGTGATTTAATGCGTTGGTGTAATTGAATAATGCCAATAAATTAATGAAGGGAGGGAACGGGAGGTTATTTGCATAAATGATAAACATGACTGAATCTATAATTGACACTAATAAAGCATTTATTTCACAAAATCTTAATACTTTTATTTTAACAATGAGAAGTAAAACTGATCGAAAAGTAGCTCTTAGCAAATTGTTGCATGAGTTATTAAAAGATTTCAGATTTATCTTGAATACATTTATGTTCTCGGGGTATCTTTCATATAGGTTGACTGGACCTGTCAACAGTTACTCACCAACAATGAATCAATGAGAAATATGCGAGTCGAGATTGAGAACATTGACATTGACAATCTACTGACTTACTAGGAATGTGGCAGGTAGTGGAATTTGTTTTGGTAGTATAGAATTTTAATTTTTGTAGTTGAATAGTTAAAAATTATTGATTTGATTCACGGAATTCGAGCCTGATGATTGACTGGATTATATGGAGGCAAGGTGTTCACTAAATAGAGTTAGAGCTTTTGCAGCCTTGTTTGATTGATACATTACACCATTAGTTTGTCTGATTGACGGGTCGAGTAGTATTCTGGGACCGTCTTCTGCAGTTATCATCAATTGTCACTTGGCGCGGTTGACCAGCAACCACTAATAGCTTGGTATCAGGGCGCTACTTCAACCCACTGTGGATACCCGTTGGAAAATGCTACTTGTAACGTCACAGTGCAATCCTCTAATGGTTGACATCCATGGCAGAGACTACCCTTCAAAGTAATCCAGAGACCCTGCATCGGCAACCTGTCACAAACTACAGCGGAGGCTACCTACATATGGCGCTATCAAGGTTTACAACTAGCGGTAACAGACATGATAATTTCGCTAACAGACATTTTTAAGAGAATGTTTTTAATTCTTCAAAATTAACTAACCTAGCTCATTTCATGGATGTTTGCTTTCACATTTGATACCACTATTTGTTCCTTGTAGCTGGCAAGTTGTCAGATGGTGTTGATTAGTAAATTCGAAATTCAGAAAGAAAAGATAACGGAATCTTTACGTATATGTTTAAAGCCAATCAAGCGGAGAAAGTACTTAAACCATTGATTACTTTGGTTTTATACACTGAATATTTGAAAGTTTTAATGAATATAACTTTCAGATTTCTTGCGATATAAATATACCCAGACGTGGACCACTATATCAAGTGTCGTATTTAAGAAGCAAAACACGAACGTTTAGATAAATCTGTAAGTCCTCGAAGTTGAAAACAACAGAGATAAACATAGTGTTGCAATCCATTTTCACCACACTGCAAAAAAAAAAAAAAAAAAAAAAAAAAAAAAGGAAAATTTCAGTTATTTTGGATCAAGAACAAATCGCGTCCAGTAACATAATTACATAATCTGTAACTATGAGACATTCTGTGATATATGTGCGAATGATTTGTTTTGTATGTTTCTGTGCAAATCTCCTTTATTTGACAACGAAGACAACACAGAAATTGAAGGATTTTATACCCAAGCAGCGTGAAGTTCTCGTCTTCTTCGCGGATTTTGATAGTTTACCATTTGTCATCTGCACATCCCATCCATTGCTTCTCACAAAACGCTTCTCCAAAAATGTGTCCTCCTTTTCAGTTGCATGTTAGGTCTCTCAGCTGACTAGATTAAAAGTTTCGATTTGCCAAGAGCAAAAGAGTCTTCCTGTAAGAGCATACGGATTATTTGGAAGAGCTCTCTCAGGACATGCTATACCTGCCTCATGCCTGGTTTAAAATATAACAGTTTATTTTCAGAGGGTGGCAATTAACTTTACAGCCTATAGCGTTATTAATTTGTGCTGTTTCCACATACTTCTTCAGCCTCTACTAACATTAATTTATGCCATTTACCTATCGATTCACGGGTTAGAAATAAATTTTATTAAGGATTTAGTTATTAAATAAGCTTTGAGTTACTATTGTAAACTGTTAATTTATGTAAAATAAAGTATACATTATAAAAACCTGGTATGATATAAGAGAGGGCTTGACAGCCATGTTCTATCCAAGCTAAATAAATGTCAATATATATAAATAAATGTGCATATCAAAAATAGACCAGTTGCTTCCATTTCATTTCTTGGAAGTACATTAGAAAACGCGAATCAAAACGTTGTATAAAATATTGCCTTGTCCTTCTGCAACGTATGAGCTTAGGGATGAAGTAGCTCACAATTTATTCACTGCGCAATTTCCTTCATTCCATATTCCCAGTAACACAACTCTCTGAATACACAGTTAAATTCCACGACTTTCGATTTCTACAATTTTATGAAAAACACGATTTTTTCAAAACTGCCGAGAATAGTAGAAAACAGCACAACGCTAAACGTTGTACATTCTGGGAGGGCCGGCGCAGTGATCACACATTCATCGCTATACCGAATATCAAGAAACTAGCAATAAAATCCTCTCGGGTGTCCAGCAGGATGGTGTTGTATAAACACCTGATGAAGACAGCAGAACAAGCTGTCGAAACGTCATGTTTATACAACACCATCCGGCTGGATATCCGAGAGTATTTTACTGCATCAGTACGCCTAGAAAGTCTCCATTCACACATCAAGAAGCTTACTATTTTTGAAGACGATCTTGCGGTTTGGAGCTGGCTATAAGTGGGATTCTTTTTAACAAAAAGCCTATTTTCGGAATGGATACTCTCCGCTTAAAAGTATCCTCACAACCCTCTTTAACGTGGACTTGGACGATCGATGTCAAGGCGAACCCGCTATTATAAAAGGAAGCCTAGGGCGCTAATGACCTCGCCGTCGACGCGCCCTTAAACCACAACAACAACAACAACAACTAGAGTCGCCATTGCCCACGTCCTTCTTGCAAATTGTGTTGGCCCATATTTTGTAGTCTCTGCCTACTCGAGCATTAGAATCTCCAAGAAGAACAAGTTTATCTGATTGGGGTGTATTATTTAGAATTCTGTCAAGCTGGTAGCAGAATTCTTCCTTTTGGTCGTCATCATTTCTTAGAGTTTGAGCATAGGCACTGATTATAGTAGCTTTTTGGTTATTCTTGAGCTTTAGAAGAAGTGTCTTTCATTCGTTCCAGAAGGTAGCTCATTAAGATGTTCTATATAACAAATCATACTACGTAAATTCGGAGCTCTTTTTCATCTTTTCCTTTTCAGAAGAATGTATAGCCACAACCGTGCTCCTGAAGCTGACTTTCATTTGCACGCCTGGTTTCACTTGGCAATATCGATGTTGAATCTTCTCAGTTCTCAGGCCACAATTGTGGTTCGAGTTCCGGTTTAGGATCCTTTTTTGAGTCCATCAACATTCCAAGTAGCTATATTTAAGTTATACTTCTTTGTGTTTCGACCATTTATGATGACCCCTCAGGATTTAGTAATCCAGTTGGGTAGTATTTAGGCTGGCTATGCTTATGGCACATTTTCTAGCCTCCTCCCCACTTGGGGTGAGCAGAGTGGATCCTAAGTAGGGCTACTCAGTCACGGGTTTAGCACACGAGTTGCTCTACAGTCAATCCTCGAGCAAAACGGTGGTCACACACTCGCTACCTAACGTGCCGGTTCGTCACTAGGAGCTTCCAGACTACAAAATCCTGCTCCCGTCACAACTTCCCAATCGACGCAGGACTTTGTCTACTGATAAAGTCAATGTTCAAAAGACGCCTGTGCGTGAGATATTTTAATGTGGAAATGTTGGTGCACAGCATCAATCACACGGTCCTGGACAGTTTCAATAGATTTATCCCAGTGGCGTAAGGACTACGACGACTGGAGATCAATGAGACTGCTGCAGCCTTCACCCGCCTTCTCAACTACTAGAGATATACTGGTTGCTCCGACGCTAGGTCCGCTTGGTTCATCCGCATTTTGTGGTAGTTCCCCACCACAAGGGCAAGAGAGTGCCCTGAAATCCACCTACTCATCCGCCTGCCTAGGAAGCCGTCGGTATAGTGGAGGGTGATTACTTATCCCGGGAGTCATTCGGCCGCAAAAGCTTCGGCAGTTCAAACCAGGGTGAACCACGTTCAGGTGAGGATGGCATTTGAATGGACGAGTTTAATAGCAGAACTCGCCATACTGATGCAGGACTCACAACAATAGATGGAATGCCTTGACCAACTGAACACCAAAATTCGAACTAGTTCAAAATACGTTCAGGATACAGTTTTATTTTTTAAGGTTGTGTATAAAAATAATTTGCTTTCAGTGAATTGAGGAATTGAAAATATCTGTATTCAAATTTCGTGGTTTTTATGATGAATTATGGGGTTAAGAATGTCTCAAGCAAATACCAAATAGAAGACATTTGAAACCAGCCTATGTACCCGTTTCAGTAACAATAATTTTTAAAATTCTTCGTGGAATCTCACTTACGACATGTGACAGGACTACTTATTACATGTGACAGGAGCTTTAGTAACTAAAAATTAATAAAAACTACTTTGTGTCAACAATAAGCAACAGTCTTGCCATTTTGACTTTTAAACATAGAGTAACTAAAAATGTTAAATTTGAAGATGTTATTTCCGAGTTTGCAGCTGTTAAAGCTAGAAAGAAGATGTTATGAAAGCAACTTTGTTTCGTTTATTTATCTATCTTTTAAACGTTTTTAATATTATAATTTTATTAGTAAATGAGTGTAAATAACAACAGATTTTTATTAAAGCACGTTTTATTAAACTCGTACTTTACACTTGTAGATTTTATATTTTACTTAATGTTGAATTTAAGTTTTCGTGAGGCGACACCAACAATATCCTCCCCGGGTGTCACCCCTGCTCTAGCTACATCATAAACGTGATCAGAAACGTGCGACAACATTTCATTAAATACGCGATATGTACATTAAAAAATTGAAGTAACACGTCGTCGGCTTGTAAAAGGAATTAGTCTACGCTCATCATTTCATGGAGTCCTTGGTTTTTCTGTAGACACATCTAATATTGCTGATTTTTAAAAAAAAAAAAAAAAAAAAAAAAAAAAAAACTCGGCTCACCCCTGCTTGCCGTAAGCAGCTTAGGTGGCATTCCTTGCTCTTGTCGTAGATGAGATTCACTCTTATACATTTTAATAAACTTTTTATGTACACGTAACTTATGAAATAAAAATGTAAAAATAAAACTGCTACACACAAAGGAACACAGAAAATCATCAAGGCCGATTGAACGCCAGACATTCATCTTTCAGCCCCGGCCTTGAGGAAATTCTAATTATTTTTCGGTTTCAGTCGAGTGGTGGAGAGGCTCGGATGGTTTGGCG
The DNA here is from genome assembly GCA_031002005.1 of Vandiemenella viatica. Lineage (NCBI taxonomy): Eukaryota > Metazoa > Arthropoda > Insecta > Orthoptera > Morabidae > Vandiemenella > Vandiemenella viatica. The sequence goes on along the minus strand of JARYHS010013630.1, from coordinate 284,455,451 downwards.
TGTGTGCGTGGAGCAGATATGCAGGGTTATTCAGGAAGAATTCGGCCAGACGCCGAATACTGAATATTCTGCAGACTTCCTGGCCGAATAGCCAAATATTCGGCAAAAGTATTCGGCCGGCTTGATGCGAAAATCTGTTTTCCTGCGCTCTCCTATGTTCTCTCCCGCCTGTTCTAGTCATTTACCTCCTTCCCACCACTATGCGCCTACTTTGACATGCTTGAAGTATGGTATCAAACATCGAAGTTGAGTTGTATGTGATCGATTCCTTTTTTTCTTAAGAATATCGGTTACTGCGCTAAAAAAATTTCCACGATGTGTGAGGTTTTAAAAGCTTTCTTGCGATAGTTTATTTGAGGAATTAATGAAGATCACAAGTTCTGGATGTGTATGCATTTCTACATCTACATCCATACTCTGCAAATCACAAACATTGTGGGTGGCAGAGGATGCTAAGCACCAATCCTAAACCCGCGCATTCCAATCCCGAATAGCGCGAGGAAAGAAGGCATACATAAAAGCATCAGTACGGCATCTTATTTCTCTAATCTTATCCCTCCGGTCGATGCGACCTAAATAGGTTGGCGGAAGAAGTATTTCATTGCACTCGAAATTTCAATTTTTTCGCATATTCTCCAATAAATTCGAACGCAAGCTACGTCGTCTGTCTTCCAAACTATCCCAGCCCAATCTATATATCAATTCTGTGACGCTTTAATAAGGGCTGTAGCAACAAGTCACGAATTCCGTATTGTGTTCCTCCAGTGCAATATTGCGGCAAAACTAGCACATTAGAGCTAGCACCCAAGTTAAACCAAGTGAGACTTGTCATGTTACAAGGGTTGAACAAACGATTTGAAGATATTACTACAAGTAAAAATTATTTGTTGGCAACCGCTTTAGACCCGCGCTTCCAAATGAAAGTTTTTTCACTAGTAAACTGCAAAGATAAAAGGCGATGACCTAAAGACGTACTGTGAAACAAGCAGAAAAAATATTGAGTTTTTTCAGGGAAATTTTGGGGTGTATAAATTTTTTTTTTTTTTTTTTTTTTTTTTTTTTTAAAGTTAGACGATCATATGCATGTACAGTCGGGGACAGAATTCGAGAGACCCCTCGCCTTTCGATTATGCTTCGTTCTAGACACGAATACCGCATGGGACAGCATAACTGGTAGGTGGTACACTAAATTCATGATAAAATAGACCTCTCATACCCAGCACTTTACCCAAGACTAAAAAAATGAGCCCGCGCAGCAAGAAACTCGCAGACGCTCAGAGGGAAAGTTCGGAGTTCTGCAGTAAAAATAATCACGAATATCACCATTTTAGTCATAATAATTATTTAAATAACCAAATTGATTAATTATAGAGAGATGGTAACACTTTTTTCGTAATTTTGATAACCGTTGCGTATTTTTTTTTTCCCTCGAATAAACAGTTAACAATTCGCTAGCAAACGCAATTATATGGCGAATACAGAAAAGAATCGCTAAATTACGCACGGAAAACCAATAAGAGAGTTTGAATGGACTTAGTTACACTTTCTAACGCTGCAGCGTTATAGAACTGTGCGTGTGACAAATACACATAAAGGTTAAGGGTAAGTAGAAAGAGCATTCACGAAAGAACTCTAATGGTAAACTAAGTCACGAAATATAAATAAACTATTCCCAGAAAATTAAATGGTGCGGAATATTAACACCTTAATTTTGTTTTCATCATACCATATTTAGAAGGTAAGCTAAACTTGAACGCAGTAGCAACAGTTTTAGTAGTAATAATAATCATTAAGAACAGTAAATAAATAAAAAATCCGTCTGCAATGTGAATTAGCGGTTCCACATTTTAAATCTGGAAGATGGAAGTAGTAAAACTATCATCTCTCTCTTTGTTTCTAACTAACACTGATACTTCTATAAAATTTTCTGTCAAGCTTTATTTCCTGCCGTCCAAGCCCGATGGGTTATAGGTAACACTGTTGCCTGGCATTCGGGAGGACGCGAATTCAAACCCCGTCGGGGATCCAGTTTCAGTATTCCATGATTTTCGTAAATCTCTCCAGCTGAACTCCAGAAAAGTTCCTTCAAAAAGCGGTGGCTGAAATTCTTACCCGATCCTAGTTTCGAATACTATCAGGATTCATATCACATTGCCGCCGAAGATATGACGAAGACAATAATAATAATAATAATAATAATAATGAAAAAATTACGTGGTGGGTATGTGGTATCCGGCTTTCGGGAGGTCGTGGGTTCGAATACCCATCTAGCCATCCAGGTAAACGTTTTAGATGGTTTCCCCAAATCACTCCAGGCGAATGCCGGGATTGTTCCTTCAAAAGGCCATGGACGAATTCCTCCCCATTACTTGTCCCCAGTCCTTTCCTGCCTCTAATGACCTCGATTAGATGTAAAGCTAGAAGCAAAACATAATTGCTCAAATAAAAATAATTACATCTCTGTGGTGTGTTTTAGACCTTTTCCTTGTTGGATTTATCTTATTCAACGGCCGAACATGGTAGCGAAGGGACTAGAGTGCTATTTCCACATGTGGAGAGTCTCTAGTTCGGTGTTGTTTTAGGGCTGGTCGACGTGGAAATCATTATAGAGAGAAAAGGACTTGGGGCATGTTTCGGGAAGGAATTCAGCCTTGGCCATACCAGAGAATCATCCCAACACTCACGGAGTGATTTCGATTAATCATGCAATACCGAAATACGGATGGATACACGAAGATTTCAACCCCTGTCCTTCCGGATGGGATGGCTTGGGCGTTACAGGGACTCTCGGTCACTGGTGCGATTCCGGCCAGAGGCATGGGTGTTAAAGTAGGTATTGTGGTATGTCTTGTATCGTCTTTCAATTGTATGAGCAAAAAGCATTTGGAAATACATCAGTACACAGGATAAACACACAAAACGGTTTAGCTGGATGAATGGCTATCGGGAGGAATGCCATTAAAAATTTAAAGACAATTTTATTGAACCAAAAGGCAATTGGCTGCCTTCAAAAATATCTCACAGGTCCACCTCATCTCACAAAAAATATTCCTTATTTGGTGCCAACTAGTAACATGGCTGAGTTCTAAACACGTATTAGGATAAAAAATTTGGAAAGTAGGCGTACTATAGTGAATCTGTTTAGTGCACACGGGAGGGGTATTTAATTTCAGTTGAGTGTATAGGATTTAATCTCTTTAACATTATGCGTGGTTATTTCGTAAGAAGAAGATCTTCCTGCTGGCTCAGTTCAGACGCAAGGAGGAAGTAACCGTCCGACAAACGTTTCGAGGAAGTGTTTATTTACCAGTGGCTCTGAGGAAGTGAAGAACACTTGTTCAGTAGAATTAGCTCTAATAAAATTTATGAATATGACCATCCGTACACGAAATATGCCCATTTTCGAATTACGAGCACCTACAAATACAGTGACAGTCATTTGCCGAAAGTAACAGAAACAACTTCAAATAACATATTAAAGTTACTTCATCATAATTAGAAGACCGATGAAAATGTTGAAAAATAACATTGAACTAATATGTATAGGTCATTAAAAATTTCTGAAAATTACTTCTCGAGGATTTTAACTTCAGCATACCCTCATTGCGTCTTGTAATGTTCTACTTGCACTATTTGATTACAAAATTAATTGATCAATATTCCGTGATAATGGAGCTATTTAAAAGAAGAAGGAAAAAAAAAAACTGGAAGTGCACGTGTGCACGTTATTGAAAATTGACATGCCTCCATCTACTGATGTAAATATTTTATGACCTTCCGTGCCTTTGACCATTTAACCTGCTGACTATTGTGTCAGCCTTTGTTGAGGTAATGTGGAACTCTATTGTGAAGTCAACACAAGACGAACACTACACTCATTCAAAAGCAACCATATGCGCAGAAGAACTCGAATCAGTGACCTTTATTATTATTAATAAATTTCTCTCGGGCTTCCAGCCGTGTTAAGATGTTACATTTGTGGGACGTTTCGAAGGCGTCCAACTCTGCCTTCATTCTCAACCAAATATCAATCATTAAGGCAGAGTTGGACGCCTTCGAAACGTCCCAAAAATGTAACATCTTAACACGGCTGGAAGCCCGAGAGAAATTTATTAATATACAACGCCGTGAAAGATTACGATCTTACTTTATTATTATTACTCCGCGATTCACTAAAAGTGTGCGATGGAGGGTGTATTGCTCCTATCCGAAAGGGTAATGGTTTGGAAGGGATATACGGGATATGGCAGGAAGGCCTTTACAATGCGATAACAGTGTTCTAGCCCCTACACTGCTAGCTCCAGCTTAAGTATCTTGGTCGGGACTCTTGAGAAGGAATTTGTGAATGTGTCTGCGGTCGTGGTTTGCCAACACGGAAGACAATTCCGTAGGCCCACAGAACAAGGAATTTATCAGACATTTCAGGCATGAGATTTTCCTCATCCTCGTTCAACTAACTTGCTTACTACCTGAGGCTCACACAGATAACAGACGAAAGAATTATACAGGTTTAGAACCGTATATCCTCGTGGAACTTTCTGTACTTTTTTAAATTTGTTTCCAGCTTGCCATCTCGACTTTGAGGTCATGGGAGACGGGAATATGGACTTTTTGGTGAACTATACCGAAGTTCGCTTACAGTGATTTGGAAAAACTGTAGAAAATCCGAATCTGGATGGCCAGAAGCGGATTTGAACCCGCATCCTCTCGAATGCCAGAGAGAAATTTATTAATAATAATAAAGGTCACTGATTCGAGTTCTTCTGCGCATATGGTTGCTTTTGAATGAGTTTAGTGGTCGTCTTGTGTTGACTTCACAATAGAGTTCCACATTACCTCAACAAAGGCTGACACAATAGTCAGCAGGTTAAATGGTCAAAGGCACGGAAGGTCATAAAATATTTACATCAGTAGATGGAGGCATGTCAATTTTCATAACGTGCACTTCCAGTTTTTTTTTTTTTTCCTTCTTCTTTTAAATAGCTCCATTATCACGGAATATTGATCAATTAATTTTGTATCAAATAGTGCAAGTAGAACATTACAAGACGCAGTGAGGGTATGCTGAAATTAAAATCCTCGAGAAGTAATTTTCAGAAATTTTTAATGACCTATACATATTAGTTCAATGTTATTTTTCAACATTTTCATCGGTCTTCTAATTATGATGAAGTAACTTTAATATGTTATTTGAAGTTGTTTCTGTTACTTTCGGCAAATGACTGTCACTGTATTTGTAGGTGCTCGTTATTCGAAAATGGGCATATTTCGTGTACGGATGGTCATATTCATAAATTTTATTAGAGCTAATTCTACTGAACAAATGTTGTTCACTTCCTCAGAGCCACTGGTAAATAAACACTTCCTCGAAACGTTTGTCGGACGGTTACTTCCTGCTTGCGTCTGAACTGAGCCAGCAGGAAGATGATCTTCTTACGAAATAACCACGCATAATGTTAAAGAGATTAAATCCTATACACTCAACTGAAATTAAATACTCCTCCCGTGTGCACTAAACAGATTCACTATAGTACGCCTACTTTCCAAATTTTTTATCCTAATACGTGTTTAGAACTCAGCCATGTTACTAGTTGGCACCAAATAAGGAATATTTTTTTGTGAGGTGAGGTGGACCTGTGAGATATTTTTGAAGGCAGCCAATTGCCTTTTGGTTCAATAAAATTGTCTTTAAATTTTTAATGGCATTCCTCCCGATAGCCATTCATCCAGCTAAACCGTTTTGTGTGTTTATCCTGTGTACTGATGTATTTCCAAATGCTTTTTGCTCATACAATTGAAAGACGATACAAGACATACCACAATACCTACTTTAACACCCATGCCTCTGGCCGGAATCGCACCAGTGACCGAGAGTCCCTGTAACGCCCAAGCCATCCCATCCGGAAGGACAGGGGTTGAAATCTTCGTGTATCCATCCGTATTTCGGTATTGCATGATTAATCGAAATCACTCCGTGAGTGTTGGGATGATTCTCTGGTATGGCCAAGGCTGAATTCCTTCCCGAAACATGTCCCAAGTCCTTTTCTCTCTATAATGATTTCCACGTCGACCAGCCCTAAAACAACACCGAACTAGAGACTCTCCACATGTGGAAATAGCACTCTAGTCCCTTCGCTACCATGTTCGGCCGTTGAATAAGATAAATCCAACTAGGATAAGGTCTAAAACACACCACAGAGATGTAATTGTTTTTATTTGAGCAATTATGTTTTGCTTATAGCTTTACATCTAATCGAGGTCATTAGAGGCAGGAAAGGACTGGGGACAAGTAATGGGGAGGAATTTGTCCTTGGCCTTTTGAAGGAACAATCCCGGCATGCGCCTGGAGTGATTTGGGGAAACCATCTAAAACGTTTACCTGGATGGCTAGATGGATATTCGAACCCACGACCTCCCGAAAGCCGGATACCACATACCCACCACGTAATTTTTTTCATTATTATTATTATTATTATTATTATTTTTGTCTTCGTCATATCTTCGGCGGCAATGTGATATGAATCCTGATAGTATTCGAAACTAGGATCGGGTAAGAATTTCAGCCACCGCTTTTTGAAGGAACTTTTCTGGAGAGATTTACGAAAATCATGGAATACTGAAACTGGATCCCCGACGGGGTTTGAATTCGCGTCCTCCCGAATGCCAGGCAACAGTGTTCCCTTTAACCCATCGGGCTTGGACGGCAGGAAATAAAGCTTGACAGAAAATTTTATAGAAGTATCAGTGTTAGTTAGAAACAAAGAGAGAGATGATAGTTTTACTACTTCCATCTTCCAGATTTAAAATGTGGAACCGCTAATTTACATTGCAGACGGATTTTTTTATTTATTTACTGTTCTTAATGATTATTATTACTACTAAAACTGTTGCTACTGCGTTCAAGTTTAGCTTACCTTCTAAATATGGTATGATGAAAACAAAATTAAGGTGTTAATATTCCACACCATTTAATTTTCTGGGAATAGTTTATTTATATTTCGTGACTTAGTTTACCATTAGAGTTCTTTCGTGAATGCTCCTTCTACTTACCCTTAACCTTTATGTGTATTTGTCACACGCACAGTTCTATAACGCTGCAGCGTTAGAAAGTGTAACTAAGTCCATTCAAACTCTCTTATTGGTTTTCCGTGCGTAATTTAGTGATTCTTTTCTGTATTCGCCATAAATTGCGTTTGCTAGCGAATTGTTAACTGTTTATTCGAGGGAAAAAAAAAATACGCAACGGTTATCAAAATTACGAAAAAAGTGTTACCATCTCTCTATAATTAATCAATTTGGTTATTTAAATAATTATTATGACTAAAATGGTGATATTCGTGATTATTTTTACTGCAGAACTCCGAACTTTCCCCCTGAGCGTCTGCGAGTTTCTTGCTGCGCGGGCTCATTTTTTTAGTCTTGGGTAAAGTGCTGGGTATGAGAGGTCTATTTTATCATGAATTTAGTGTACCACCTACCAGTTATGCTGTCCCATGCGGTATTCGTGTCTAGAACGAAGCATAATCGAAAGGCGAGGGGTCTCTCGAATTCTGTCCCCGACTGTACATTATAATTCCTCTTATTCTGAAGAACAAAAATTTTGGATTTTGAAACTCTTTTTGTTTAATTTAGATCATGACATGCTTGTTTGTTTCTGTACGCTCGCTTCATTTGACATTTTCAGCAGCACTAACAAATCAATCTGGTATGAGTCAGGACTCTAAATGGAGGAAAGTTAGCAGTAAGTGGCGATATATACAATAAAATTTACATTACTTTTTCTCATTGTAAAAATCGGTAATTAATTTATTATTTTGCAACATCAGACATTGGAGACATTGTGGGAGCCGTATGCAGGAGGCAGCAGGTCGCCTCTACATGCGGCGAGACGCCTGCTAAACATGGTAGCTACCTGCATCCCTGCCAATCACGTCTGCTTTGGCGGTAAATTACTACGTGGGAAGAGGTGATAAAATCCTTTACAATGAGATTTTCTTGTGATAACAATTTTGCTCCTTAATTATAATCAGACGCTCCTTCTACAAGTGATCTGTCTAAATCGGCTTTTTTAATGTCTTTTAAGGATTTTTGGAAGTAAATGAAGTAGTATGACGTACGATTAAAGATCTGAAAGAGCATACATAGTTTGTTCAGGAAAAAGTTTACCTGGCGCACCGGTGTTACTCTTGGCGTCAGGATGTGGGGAGTGATCGGGTATGACTTCAGGTCACGACTGGTAGTGACTGAAGGAACTCTGACAGCATGGACATCCTGCATATTCATGAGACACCTTTCAAGCGACAGTATTGTGGTGTCATTTTTCAACAGGACAACTCTGGTCTACACACGACATGTGTTTCTATGAATTGCTTGAATAATGCTGAGATGCTCCGGTGCAAGCAAGACACTCAGAACATGTGTGGGACCAGCTTGGACGTCTATTTCGTTTCAGTGCCATTATCCGGAATATCAAGGACCAGTTACAAAAAGTGTGTGCCGGCTTACCTCAGGAGAGCAAACAACAGTTTTACGATACCTTTCCTAACCGAGTCAATGCATGCATCCATGCCAGAGGGGGCGCAACGTCAAACTGATAAGTGGACTCATACCGTAAGGTTTTTTTTTTTTAAACAAATTTTAATTTGACTCCATTTTGTTGTAATCTTTTAAATAACATCACATACCATTTTAACTCATTAACTTTCGTTTCCTTCCTCTTCCCCCTTTCTGGATGATTCTCTATTTTCTACAGGATGTGTATATTACTAGAATTTTCAAAAGTTTTGCAATAAGATGAGATCGTTAAATTAATTTGTTTCATATTTTATGCATAAATCAATATCATCCCACCTTTCTCATTTAATTTATATATAGACGGGGGATTATTTCGATTCATATACTTCGTGCCAAAAATTAATTTACAAGTCATAGCAACCAACGAAATTAATATTCTGAAACGAGTGTATGTAACATTTTATTAAAATTCTGTAATAGTTTTATTACAAACCCTATTTGTCGCCCGGTCTCTACTTCCATCGCTCTTTTCCAGTCCTCTGGTATGCAGCGAGATTCCAGAATCAGTCAGAATAATATTACAATGTAAGTCATAATATCGTATCCACTTATGTTTAATACATATGTAGTAATATTATCAACACTTTTCCCTTTATGCTTTTCTAGATTTCTAAATTATTTAAGATATTCGCAGGATCTATTTCAAATTAATTAGTCTATTCATTTCTAGTTATATCAAAATATCATTATCTGATTTACACCCTCCCAACTTCGGATAACAGTCCCCGATGGAGTCAATAAGTTATTTACTTAATTTTTTGTCTGTTTGAAACATTCAGTAACTTCTTGTTATCCCTTATCTACAACCGTCTGAATACCTCCTCATCTCCTCTAACGTAGCCATTGAAATTTCTGGAAGCACTATTCAGTGGTACCCCTGGGCCCATAATATTCTTCGTAAACACATCGTTTCCCGGCAAAGAAAGATTCTACGTACCTTCAGGATAACAAATGTCACCGTATACTATTTTTAACTGGAAGAAACATCAGAAAATGAATCTCGATACTATTCTTTGAACACAACTGTATTCATTGTTGGGAAAGAGACGCAGAAGGATTTTCCGACAGCCGAGCGACACTGTTTCGAATTTCTACACATTTTCACCTCTGTCGAGGTTCGACCCGTAGTTTAAGGTTGAATCAGAACCACGGACCGTCCTGGCGTATTTCATATGAACAAAGAAATGCTCGTAACATTTCAAACTCAGGATTCTGAACGTGAGGAGTATCAGATTATCATACTGTTAAATGAAACATACACAGAGAAAATTTTATGAAGTTTATCACAAATACCATGTGAACTTTTCTTTCTAATTACTTATAGGGACTACACATAAAATTAAAAAAACACAAAAAGTCAGAGAGCCTTCGTTTGAGTGTATCAGTTTATGAGAGAACGGACAGAGAAAGTGTGTGTGCGTGTGTGTGTGTGCATAGCGACCGGACGGCGCGGCGGAAACTTTAATGGCTGCCCACGAGACGGGGTGACCGCGGACCAAGTCCGGCCACCGACCAACTCACAAAGTTGTTTGTAAAGGCGGTGTGCTGTGTGAATCAGATAATCGCGCACCGCTGTATAATGCAGCGGCAATCACAGGCGGCAAATGTTGTCGGAGTAAAGTGCGAGTAAGGGCGGTGGACCGCTGTCAACACGCGCTGCGCACACCAGCTCAATATTACAGCACACCGCGTCACCGCTTTTTACATAATTCCGGACGCCTTCCCGGTCATTGTCTGTGTCTCCGCCACAACAGAATGGGCTTGTGTACTCGAAAGGCCATTCTGTACCAAAATGAGGCGTAACTTAAGCAACACGCAAGTATTTTCACTCTACACTGAACATTTTCTTTTTCTTTGAAGTCGGTTGTGAAAATTAGAAGTCATCTGACTTTTTCTACAGACGATATAAGGATAATATATTTCCATCTTAAAAAAAAATTAGTATCTGATTTCTACCTAAAGTATAAAATAACTACAAGTTGTGCGGAAAATACTGTTCTCATGAGTAACTACAAATAGAATAACCAGAATGTGGTGTATCACGCTTTACTGTATCCCGGCTATAGTGAAAATTGTTACAGATTTTTATCTCCAGTACTCGGGGACGATATTGTGATCACTTTCCGAAGTAGCAACGGTAGTTATTCCAAAATCTCGGGTGTTGGTAGGTGAGCTATAACCTTCGGGTCTGGAATTCGGGAGGATGCGGATTCATTTGGGGGCATCCATTAATTACGTGAGGCGTTTTTCCGGATTTCCGGACCCCCCCCCCTCTGGTGAGACCTTGTGAGATCTGGCTCGCCCCCCCCCCCCCCTCTGGTTAGATTTGGTCCGTGAGACCCCCCTCCCCCTACAAATCACCCGAGCAGCTCTTGGTGAGATTTCGCTGCCCCCTCCCCCCCGCCCTATTTCACCTCACGTAATTTATGGACGCCCCCTTTCCCTGTCCGGCAATCCAGATTTTTGGTTTCATGGTTTCCCTAGATCACTCCAAGTGAATGCCAGGATGGTTCCTTCAAAAAGGCCATGGCTGAATTCATTTCCATTCCTAGTTCTTCTTTCTCGCTTGGCTCTAATGATCTCGAAATTAACAAACCGTAAAGTCAGAAAAAAAAATTATACTGATTAAAAACAGTCCTCCAGTTTCTTTCTCCATCTCTATTTGGGATCAAGTATTATTCAAATCATGTTCTTTGTCTTCTTCTTGATTTTTTCCTGTTGCGAGATGCATTTGTCTTCCTGCTGAGACACAATTCTTGTCATATTCTGTTACACGTCTGTTGGGATGGAGGGGGAGGGGAGGGGAAACAAGCATTACTTACACCACCAAAAACTAATAATATGTGGTTAGACTGTGCCAAGTGGTGCAGGAAAACCTACTGTTGTATTCATACATATAAATCTCGTAATTTACACCAACCCCGTTAGTAATTCAAAGTGGTGTACTACATCCACAAAATATTTTCATTTCTGTTGAGATGATGGAGCGTCGTCCGTTATCCGTTGTTTCCTCGAAAAGAATGTTCGCTACTCTCCTGGTTGGATCCTCCCTCCCCCCACTCCCCTGCTGACTACCATCCACAAAAATGCCATTGAAATTTTAGCAACAGAATGTCATATGCAGTGCAAAGTGGTTGAAAATAATTATTCCGAATTAAGATTACTTGTGGTGCTTCCAGGTATGGCAGGGCTTTTGGTTTGGTATGTAGAGGCAATATGGGCCAGCTACTAAGGAAAATATCAAGGAAAAAGTATGAAGTGCATAGCCCGACAAAAGTGGAGTTCCTGACATGGAGGAACAGGAAACCAGATGAAACTTCACCTACTGAGAGGGGATGTTATTTCAGTGATTACAAAATCTAGTCAAATTTACAAAGAACTTGGCAGTATGATCCAACTTATAAGTATGAACTTGCATCCCTTGTGGCCTACCGAGCGTAGTGGGTTAGCGGTTAACTTTCTGCCCTCGCATTTTGGAGGACGTGGGTTCGGATCACCGTCCGGCCATACATACTTGGGTTTTCCATCGTTTCCCCAAATCACTCCAGGTGAATGCTTCCTTTAAAAACGCCATGACTGACTCGACGTCAATGAGGCATAAAGCCATAAGAAGAAGGGAAAACAAGCCTTGTTGCCTGGATGCATGCACCTTACAGATTTGCATGTGGACGAGCATTATCCAGTTGAAAAATGGCTCCATGAGAGTAGGCAGGATGTCCGTGAAGAACCGCTGTGCCGTCAGAGTTTCCTTAATCACTACAAGGCGCGACCTGACATCATACCAGATAGCGCCCCACACCATGACGACAGGAGTAACACTGCTGTGCCTCCTCAACAATACAATGCTCGTCCACACAGGGCACGTGTCACTCACTATCTATCAATTGACTCTCCTGACCAGCGAGTTCCTCATATCTGTCCCCGATAAAACATGTGAGGTGTCAGCTGGGACGTCAATCCCGCCCCAGTATCAGTATCCAGGATATTAAGGTCCAGCTACAATGGCTGTAGGCCAGCTTGCTTCAGGAGAGGATACAACCGATTTATGACACCAGTCCCAAACGAATCAGCGAACGGTCATAATCGTTTACAAGAGTATTAGATTTATTTAAGTCTACTTGTGTTTATTCGCGAGAAGTTTTGATATACCAATTAGTGTAATGTGACGTATTGTCGGGGATGTCTTAATCTATGCATATGAATTTATGTTTATCAATCTCAGGTAGAAAAAATTTGAAAATCTAGAATTTATTAAAAATGAAAATGGTTCTTTAATTGAAACGCATAACAGCATGGCTAATCTAAAATTTCCATAAACAGGCCATTTAATTTTCGAATCAATTAAACATTGCACAAGGGTGATTGAAACTATTTTAATGAAAAGTAAAGACTACAACGTTGCCTATATGACAAATGAACATCGGTGAATTACATATACAAACATACAAAGTGAACATATCATCTCGGCTAGCAATTAAACATTTACCATATACAAACAAATTGACTAATAAAAAAAAAATGACAAAGGCACATCGTTGATTTTAAAGACAAAATGACATTTGAAATATATGCTCCGGCTAAAACTGATGAGTGTTCGGCAGATTGATACTCTTATCTGCGAGTTTCCTCGCCAGAGCCGTTATTTGGGCAAGAGAGCTCCCTCGTATTTTAGTGCAGTTCATAGTGTGCACATTTACCAAGTCAGCACCAGGGTGGGCAGACCAACACCTCGATCTCCATTCAAATCAACTCAAATCACATTTGTGTCAGCATGAACATAAACAATTGCCACTTTGTACTGGTCGCCTCTTGACTGCTCCCAGCTCGTCTCAATCATCTCTCGCCTCAAGAGTCATCGGTCGAGTCCCCGTTGCGATCCTTCCCTTGCGCCTCCGCAGACTCTAGGTTCCACCCCCTACTCTACTCGCGGGTTGTCGGTCCAATCCCGCTTCATCTCCAGATACATCAAGATATGAAAAAATGATCTCAACAAAATAGTAACTAAAATTTACTAATTCTGTTATTGGAGCTTCACAATCATGCATCCCCCACACATGACCTCTCTTCAATCACACTCATTCTGATTGGCTGCGAATTTTTTCTCCATGTCCACATTTCTTAGAGTTACAAATATCGAATTTTTCTGTCTAACAGACAACACGTCCTTGTCTCACATGTTTACGCAAAAAAAACAGCTTATCTGGGGTTTCTCTTGCTTTTTCGTTGTTCGTGTCTGGAGCACATAATAAGATTCGTCACGAAGAATTCTTGACAGATCCCAAGGCGCCTTAAATCTTTGCAATTCTGAGCTCTGCGTGTACAAATTCGACATAGTCCGTTCACAGATGTTTGTTTAACCGAGCGCGCAGCTGACAAAAGCCCTCTCCGAGAGTCCTTCAGAGAATGGTGAATTTAGCTCTGGTTTCGTGTGTGAACTTCTGTGCACTAAACCTGAAATAGCTTCGTCATCAGCTAACTTTTACTATCTAAATTAGTTTAAAGCTTTCAATTATACAGTAAATAGTTAGGATTATTGTTAGTGAGGCGAAATAAAAACATTTTTCACTCGGTAATAGAGCTTCAAAAAACGCATACTCATTTCTTTATCGCTAGATTTTGATTTAGCCCTTACGTGGGCGGTGGGAAACATTCTCCCCACTCGACAAATTTAAGTAAAGATTTTGAGGGAAGCGCATTTACCACCTCTGACAAGTGCTGCCATCTGCCAGAAGCTTGAAGAAACTTGTTAAAATCAGTTTTTGGTGCATTTTTACATCATGGTCTGTGCAACACAAATTTCTTGTCGATGATCATGAAATTTGCGTCCATTTTCCAGCTGTGTTGGATGAAATTTCTGTTTTTTTTTGTGTATAAATTGTTACTAAAGGAAAGCATTAACAAATTCTGAGTACTATTTATGTAATTAGGTACCTTAGTAATATTATCAAGTGTTGCACACAAAAAAATATTGTACATGTAATTTGTAAAGTTAATTTTTTCGAGTGGGAAGTAATCTTTCCACGGCACTGTTCGTTGTTAGTATTACTTGGAGAAGCTCATTAACTTGTTGGGAATATTTGCACTGAATAAGTTTTATATATTTCAAATATAATTATATAGACCCTATCGATGTTCTGTTTGTGAACCTCACCTATTATTTGATAATACATGTACAAATATTTATTGCTGTGGCCCTAACATTTCATACAATAATTATAGAGGCACACATTTGAATTACAGTGACATATTTCCTGCCTTGTAAGCTTTCATACCTTTTATTTATTTGCTTATTCCATATTCAGATGTCTGAATACTTGGACCTGAATAACCCAAGGGATCAAGATGTGGTGTATGATATATTATTTTCATTGCCTGATGGTGATGATTCTGATGTGGAGAAAAAGTCCTGAAACTGCAGACGAACTGAATTCCTTGGATGATTCACACATGGATAGAAACAGTAAATCTGAGAATGAAGTTACAGAGACAGATTTTGATATAAGTATGCCTGCAATTCCTAATACTAGTGGAGAGTACTCAGATTCAGAAGAAAGGAATGGGGAAGTGACTGTTCGCATTTTCACAATATCGAAAACAAATTAGTGGTGGATTGTTACAACAAAATTGTGGGGGGTGTGGACAGATCTGACCAGCTTAGGGAACGATATGCAGTAGGAATGCGTTCTGTCAAGTGGTGGCACAGGATCTTCATTCTTTATGGGAGAAGACCGAAGTAATAGCACAACCGAAAGGTTTCCTTGAACGGAAAATAAGGGAATCGATTACAATTTTCAAACTACCCAAAAATTTCAATAAAGACGGTGGCTATGGCTAAAGTGAAATGTGGAAATGTGCACTCATGGACATTCGCGACACAAAATCTCCAACGACATCATCTCTGGAACAGCTGACACCCGCTACCGGTAACCAATACAATTAGCGATATCAACGACGGAGTGGTGTGAAAACCGTCACAAGTGATAGTTCACTTGTATGCAGCCTTGATGAAGGCCCCAGGTTGGGCGCCGAAGCGTTGGTAGTAATACATCGAAAAAAGCAGCGTGAATCCCGAAAAAGTAAGTGGAATATTTCATTAATTGTATTGATTGTTCACTATCAGAAATTAGATTGTTTGCAGATGATATAATGCTATATAAAAGGATCAAAACGGTAGAGGACTGTAAGCAGTTGCAGCTTGATCTGGAGAGGATATCTACTTGGGTTGATAAACGTGGGATGAAGATAAATGCAAAGAAGAGTCACCTTATTAGATACACAATTAATAAAACTAAAGGTTGATTACGATTATAAGGTGGAAAAGAATTGATTCTTGAAGATTGAAATGCAAATATCTAGGCATTACATTTGATAACAAGCTTAACTGGGCAGGACACACTGGTAATGTAGTAGGAAAAGGTTTCAAAATTCTGCACTTGTCGGAGAGAGTGATGTACGAGAGAAGTAAAGGAATTGGGTTACAAAACTTTGATCAGACCATTGCTCGAATATGGTAGTGTAGTATGGGACCCACATTTTGCGTATCAAATACAGGAGATGGAGAGGGTGCAAAGAAGGGCTGCTAGATTTGTTTCTGTAAATTACCGCAGAATGCAATCAGTAACAGAAATGATAAAGGAGCTGGAAAAGGATTCATTGGAAGACAAGAGGAGGGTGAAGAGTGGCATGGGAGTGTACAAGTTGTATATTGGTGATGAGACATGGAAAGATATTGGTGTAAGAATTAAAAGTAATACGTGGAAGGGAAATGATGACCTTGACCACAAGCCGCCACTCTATTTCGGGCACAATCATGTAGGAAGATTATCTTTTTTAGGTAAGGGTGTCAGAGATTGGAATAAGTTACCAAGAGAAATGATGAATAATTTACAGGAAACGTTGAAAGAATTTAAAGCTAAAATTTGCAGAGGGAAAATGTAGGTGGGTGCAGGATAGGGGGAAGATGGTTGTGTAGGGAAATTGCTACCGGAGCCTGCGCTCCATCTCAATTTAATTAAATATATATATCCGTCTGACATAAGGTCGCTTACGGGGGTCATTGTTCTTAGATCACTGGCGGTCCTTACCGAATACTATCTTTTACACGGACCACCGCGTAATGAATTGAACTGTACTGCTCGTACATTAATGAAGAAATTGTGATGTTTCCATAACATTATAGTATTTAATGATATGTAAAACATTGTTATCTTATTGTTTTATCTGATAACCCATTCAGGGTCTCCAGGGCAATAGTGTCATACGCATTAGTAATACAGGGTATCCACCATGAATCTGACATATTTGAAATTGCTGTATATTTCATACTGCTTAGGATAAAAGAAAATAATGCATGTAAACCAAGAGTTACTAACCTAGTTTTATTAAAAAAAATCAGTACACCTCTACATGAGATCCTCTCGTTGCACGAAGAACATCTAGCCTGGTTCCCGCCAGGTTTTCTGTAACATTTCGGGCGTAACGGAAGTGACAACATCTCGTATGCGGCCGCGAAGCTCTTGAAGATCACGAATTTTGCGGCCTGTATACATTTTATCCTTCACATTTCCCCAAAAGAAGAAGTCTAGAGGGGTAATATCCGGTGATAGAGACGTCCAACTTGTCGGTCCACCACGCCCAATCTAGTGACCGGGAAATTGGGTGTCGAGAAATTCTCGAACGATCAGGCGTCAATGCGGTGGGGCGCCGTCCTGTTGAAAAATGACGTTCGGCTGCAAATTGTTCCAACATGTCAAGGTACGTACTGCCCGTAACTGTTTTTTCTACAAAGAAAAAGGGGCCGATGATCAAATTGTGCATCAATCCGCACCACACATTTAATTTCGGGCTGTCACGAGTGTGTTCCACAATGCAGTGTGAGTTTTGTGATCCCCAAATACATGCATTGTGTGTGTTGACTTTGCCTGATAAATGAAATGTTGCCTCATTAGAGAAAGCAATGAGAGACAAAAATGTTGGGTCTTCATCAGTGTGATGTAACACGTTGATAGCAAATGCCTGCCTCGTATCACCATCATCTGTTTTCAGTTTTGAAGCAACTGCAATTTGTATGCGTGGAACCGAAGAGAGTGGTGCAGTACCTCATGTATAGTGGACTTCGGCATCTGCAGTTCTCGTGCCACTTGTCGAATGGACTTGCGTGGACTTAGTTCAAACGTCTGTCTCGCTGCTGCTACATGCTCCTCTGATACGCGCTCATTACCGTCACCATGCAATTTCTCCACAATTCCCTTCCTAAAACGCTGTTTCAATTTCTTAATGGAATTCCATGATGGTGGGTCCATCTTGAAGACCCGGTGAAAGTTGCGTTGCACTTGAATCACTGAATTTGTTCCCGCGTACCACCGAATATCTTATGCTTGCTCTTGCGGTGAGGCCATTTTCAGTTATGCTACTGCAGCGCCACCTACAACCTCTTGCGCGGGTTTTAAAAAATAGTCAACAGAACTTCCACAGTTTCTCTAGATATTGCAATGCATGTTACCAACTAACTTCCATTCGTTGATTTTTGGCAGCCAAATGAAAGGAGTTAGATTCATGGTGACACCCTTTAGTATTACTGAATCAGTGCATGCATCCAGGCAAGAGGGGGCTACAACCTCATACCGGTAAGTTGAACTAACAGTTGCAAATAACGACATGGCAGTTCTATTCCTTATAAGGAGAAAATTTAACATAGCAGGAGAGTTTATAAAGGATTTTAAACGTATTTTTAGGTTTTTGTAAAGATGTAAATAATGTTTAGGTATTTGAATCAATAGTAATTCTTTTAACTTTCAAGCAACTGTTGAATACAACAGTTGTGAATACGAGAAGAATATACTTTTGTCCCCTTCTCCATTATTGTCGGTACCACAATTTGTCACTGGTATACGTCATTTACGAGTGAACTTGGTTGATATAATACACACATCATCTTTCACTCCAAACTGCAAAGAAAAACTGGGTTTTCGAAAGGTGTATTGATTAGAATTGTAAATCAAAAGTTTTTCAAATATCTGTAAATATTCCATCAGCTGTCTCGTTTTTTGGTGAAATCTAAGCTACATCGTGCTTCATACACAATAATGTGGATTGTAGAATTTACACTAATTAGGATTCTAATGGTTGCTAGGAAAGGTCACTGTAGTCAGTAGGTGCAGCAGGAGTAGGAAATACGTTTCCCTGTCAGCAAAGGAAGCTGCACGGTCATTCCGTGTGTAGATACGAGAGTGCGTGGCATGTTGCTGCTAACTCTCAGATGGCAGCACCGTCGGAGCGACGGTCGTCGCCGTATCTGCAGCCCCCGCCACGTCGTGAGGCTATAAAACCATAAAAATGCGATTTATACGTTTATTGCGAGGATCCTCATTTGCGGCGTAGTGGAGAGACCCCACCTCGCAGACAGCCTGGCTGCGGGGAACGCTTGCCAGCATTCTCCTCTATTCATTGGCTTCACGTATCTCTTTGGTTATCCCTACAGTGTCTTTCGCCTAATTTTTTCAACACACTGTGATATAATCTACTATCATGATTAGACAAATGTACTAAATTTGTGGTCTAAATAACTGTTTTCGCAATTTCAGTAAATTATTTTGTCTGCGGAATGCGCGTTTACGCATTTGCGTGCACCTAATAATCGTTCTAATTAACTATTGATCCCTTAGTATTTGGAGAACTTCCCTCTCATTTTCCCACGTTTATAACAGAACTGTATTTCTCTCCGTTATTCACTAATCCAATCTACGACGAGATGTCTTCACAGAGATCCGTTCCACGCCACATATCACTAATACTATTGAGTAAACTGACAGCCCTTGTGTGAGTGACCAGTTGACGGCTCCCCCTGAGTCTTACGATAATTAGTGTAAATGATGTGCATTATGAAGTATAATAGCGTAATTCAGTACTTCTTAACACTTACTTCTTAACACTTATTTCTTATTTATACTAAATACTTCATCTTGCTTGCGACAGTGATGATTTAAACGCATCCCCATTGTTGAAATTTGAATTTTAAGTTGTCACGTTTAGATGTTATGTATGTTCACTTGGGCTAACTAGGACCACAATAAGCTATCACTTGGATTTAATTTGGATGTGCACATATTGGTGTTACGACTAGGGTTGTTAACCTTAAAGGGAACCTAAATCCAAACCAAAGAAGCGTTCTAACGTGCTTCACATTTCTCAGTAAGCTGTGCCAGATGAGAAGTTTGGGTTAAGGCCTTTGAAAATCACCGCCGAGACAGGGATTCGAACCGGTCCTTCTACCACCTCCAGTCAGATGCCTTAATCACTGATCCTTTATTCCGCTCGTTTAGATGTAGGTCTATATGTTCGTTTGGACCAACTAGGACCACATTAAACCTTCGTTTAAATTGAATTTACTTTGGATGTGTACAAATCAGTGTTACAACTAGGGTTGTTAACTCTAAAGGCGACCTACAGCTTAACGTAGAATCCGAACCACTTAGAATTCTGGTTTACTTCACATTTACACAGCAAGCTGATCCATAGGTTAAGTTCGGGTTAAGGTTTTGAAAAAAATCTGTGCCGAAACAGAGATTTAAATCGGGATCTTTCCATCTCCGTTCGGAAGCCTTAATCACTGAGCTACCAGGCCGTGTCGTTTAGATGTTATATTTTAATTTCGTCTTAGTGAATCGATTAAAGCAAGTGCTACAACCTGAGTATAGAAATAAGCAACTGGGAAATTGATCAATAACTTGTTTATAGAAGACAAACTATTACAATTTTACAGATGGTCAGTGTGTAAGGGAACAATGCCTTGAACTATAATTGGTTTATCGATGTTATGGCGTAAGGTTACAAGAATTTCTAATGTTTTGTACAATTGTTCCTGTTGGAGAAATAGACCGCCCGTAATTGATGGCATATGATCATCCCGTCCAGATCGCTTCCCCTCAAGGTGGCTCGCCTACAGCAAGGAGAGGATTAAGAGAAGTTTCTGGGACATATGGAGCAGAAGATAAATATAGGACGCTCACGAGTCGGGGCAAGCAATGTGGGGCAGACAGACCAGACTACAAGGGAGTGACTTTTGGAGGCAAGCCGAATAATTATATTGGTTGTCTCAGAGTGTACGAGAGACATAGAGTAGTTGTGAGTCAGAAAGTTTTGGAATTTAGTGCTCTTACGCAGTAGTTGGCGATCATTACCTACTGTTCATTGACTAGTGGAAGATTTGTCTGAAGAGGAATCAAGTGGGCCCTTGGACACCAATTTAATAATCACGATTTTTAGGGGCACGTAAAACCATTTTCACACATAAAGTCACAGAAGTTAGCTAGAGCTTCTTTCCTCCCGGTTGACCAGTTAAAGAACTTATTAACTATTTATTTCTAAACAGAAATAATATCTCCGAAAAATTCATATGCTGACATCTGACAGGTTTTAATAATAAGGTCAACCAAAAATATATAACACTATACGCGTATTGTTCTACGAGTGTGAGTCAAATGAAAACCTTAAGTTTGTAATAAAAAATCGAAATTTCGCGCTGTTATCCTGTAAGTTGGTAAGCGTGCTACAAGCAGCGTGCAGAATGGCCTGTAGGTGGCAGCATAGTGCAGATGCACAAATACCGTCGCAGTATCAGTATATAGATGGCTGTCCCACTTGAGACTTGCATTAGGGAAGAACAGCGTTCTGTTATTCGGTTTTTGAGTAGTGAAGGTGTGAAATCTATTGAAATTCATCGAAGAATGAAGGTTCAGTACGGTGATACATTTTTGTCACAGCAGCAAGTCTACGAATGGTGTGACTTCAGTGGAAGATGCTCCTAGTCCAGGTCAGGCACAACGAGTTATGACTCCACATAACATTTCAGCAGTTGAAGCAATAGTGATGGAAAACCGCCGAGTGACACTGAATGACATTGCAGCATGTTTACAGATTAGTCATGGTTCAGCACACCACATTGTGCATGATGTGCTCCAGTTTCACAAAGTGTCTGCAAGATGGGTGCCACGGCAGCTGACTCCTGAAATAAAAGAACGATGTTGTTGATGCTTGTGAAGATCTTCTTCGGCGCTTTGAACGCGAAGGTGATGGCTTCCTTGTAAGACTCGTTACTGGGGACGATACCTGGGTTCACTTCCACCAACCGGAAACGAAGAGAGCGAGCAAGGAATGGACGCCATTCCTCATCACCAAAACCAAAGAAGTTTCGAACAGAACCATCAGCAGGGAAGGTTTATGCTGACTCTCTTTTGGGTACGAAAAAGGCGTCATTTTGGAGCATTACATGCCTAGAGGGACCACTGTCACCAGTGCATCATACACAGATCTTCCTAAAAAATCATCTTCGGCCTGCAATCAAATCAAAGCGACGTGGATTGCTGTCATGAGTTGTCCTTTTCAACATTACAATGCAAGGTCCCACACTGCCAGTACAACAGTTGCAACAATCACAGACCTGCATTTTGAGTGTCTTCCTCATCCACCATACTCACCAGACCTTGCCCAAGTGATTTCAATATGTTTGGACCACTCAAAGAAGCAATGGGAGGAAAGAAGTTCCGTTCTGATTGAGAGGTTCGCCACGCGGTGGATGAGTGGTTGCGCGGACTGCCAAAAGAATTTTTTTTCTAAAGGAATTTATGCACTTTATAAGCGCTGGAGGACTTGCATTGAGCGTGGGGAGATTATGTTGTAAAGTGATACAGCTTTGTACCACTTCTGACACAATAAATAATATTTAAAAACATATTTAAGGTTTACATTTGAGTCACCCTCGTATCTAACACATTAAACAGCCATCAAGCTTTCAGGAAGAAGAATGAATGCTTTTCACTAACCAGCATATTCTTCAAATTAATTATTACTATTATTATTAATTTTAATTGCGATGGAGCTAACGCTCCGATAGCAATTCCCCTAGTCATCTAATTACCCCTTTTTATATATTAATTTTTTTTTTTTTTACCGAGCGTGGTGGTGTAACGGATAGCGTTCTGGCCTCGCATTCGGGAGGACGGCGGTTCGAATCCCCGTCCGGGCATCCAGATTTGGGTTTTCCATGGTTTCCCCAAGTCACTCCAGGTGAATGCCGGGATGCTTCCTTCAAAAGGCCATGGCCGAATTCCTTCCCATTCCTTGCCCCCATCCTTTCCCGTCTCTAAAGACCACAGTTGTTAAAAAGGGACGTTAAACTGTTACAAAAAAAAATATATTAATTTTTTGAAATAATTCTTCACCCATTTACTTTTCCAATTTATAAATTTTAATTTTAAATTCCTTAAGCGATTTTGGTAAATTATTCATCACTTCACTTAGTAATTTGTTCCAATCTTAATTAGCTAGATCATCAATATCTGAAACAACCCCTCTTTTGCATGGTCTCCATGATTTATGTTAATTACTTCTGATAACGACAAATTTATGCTCGGAGTAATTTTGTAAGTACGAATTGTTAGAAATGAATTCAGAAGAAAGTCCCTAGTCTTACAGGGTATCTTCGACGTTTAGACCATTTTCTTTTCTGAGAAGAAGGGGAGGTCGGGTCTGTTTCGGTGTCAACATCAGCCACCCGCCGTCTCATTTAAATTCAGAATGCGCTGTGCTGGATTAAAGTGAGTATGTAGTTGTGATGGGGGTGTAGCGATTGGGAGGCGAGCAGGAGGGTGTGGATTGTGCAGTCCCAGGGGAAAGAGCTGCCGCCACCCTCCGGGATGAGCTTTCTCCCTCTCTGCCAAACAAGCACAGTACCTGATCAAAGATATTCGCTTCTCAGTAAAGTACCGTGTTACTTGTCTGTTTAATCGAATAATTTTTTTTAATAGTATGTCTCTCAAAAAACGTTTTATGTAAGATTTCTCAGACCAAAAAACCACATACTTTGGAAAAGAAAACTGGTTTTGTGAACGTGACTGAGGAACCATAGTTTCCGTGAGTTTTTATATATTATTTTCGTTTTCATCCCAGAATACGGTAGGTAAACACCACACTCAAAAATGTAATATCATAAGTGTATTACAGAGCTTGCAATTCATCTCAATGCACTTTTTTGAATTAAACTAATCGTTGGTAGGTATGATTTTACCATAGTATTTTCTAGTGTTAATTTAGTCAAATCAATTTCCATGACTATTGGGTTTGTTAGTTTTGTTTGATGTGGAGTTCTGGTGAGATGCAGCAAATGTTTTGTTCTGGACATCGTCGAGCGTGCTGAATTACTTTGCATATTGTCTTGTCTTCTGCGATAAAACTGAAACTTTCCTTTTATAGTAAAGATATTTGTTGATGGCTTTGGAAATTCTGTGCACATACTGCTCTGCTGTCGTTCTCGTGTTTTAGATCTATGTTTTAAGATCTCTTAGTGGTTAGGGTATGCTAAGGGTATGCAGTTTCTGATTACGTTTTGAGCCCACATGCATTTTTTATGTTGTGGAAAAAAAAATACTTCACTCGTGCTAACTGGATCCTAGTATGGCCGCTAGAACGTAGGGTACGTCTAATATGTCCCGTCTAGTCGTACGAGTTACCTGAGAGTTACACAGCTATTCCAAAGAGTTTATATTTTGGGTCTGTGTGATTTGCGGCTTTTTCCTTAAAACGTCTCCACTTTCTCCACATGCGATTTCCAGCCATTCTCTTAACAACACTATATCTGTTATCGTGGTTGTCAGGGTGGAATTGCGTCAATTTTTTGGAACCTGACGTTTCAGCTGTCATCCTGTGGCTTTTGGTAGTCCACTGATGAAAGCCACAGAATGATGGCTGAAACCTCAGGTTTCAAAAAATTGTCGCGGTTCCAACCGGACAACCGAGATAATATGGGCAACGACCGCAGAATTCTACGCAATCATTTAACAATATAACTCACTGCAGCTTCAGCGAATATGGTTGCTGAAAGCACGTTTGTTGGAATTGGCAGATCTGAATGCAACTGCATTGTATTTTTTCCAGTGGGGATAGGATTTTCTGTTTCCGTAGCTATGTAGCATACATCCATAATCAGGTGTCCTCATATTTTATTACTCTAGCTAACATACCTTTTCCCCAACTAACATAAAATCTTCATCTAAGAATGAAGTATCAGTGGATGGAAATTTTATTCCGACTTCCGACATTGCATATTCAATTTACGTTCAAACACATTGTTTGTTTAAAATGTAAGTTGAAAGTGGTTTTACGGATGGCCGGGACACAGTTCAGCTCGTCAAAATGCCTTCGTGGGTGGGACGCAATTCGCTGCGCAACTAGCGGCAATATCAGGGGCCAGCTGAAAGTTGCTGCTGTAATGGTTTCCAGTAAGTTTGAGAGACTACTACTTCAAAGAGCTGGATTATACTTGCCAATGTTATTTTCGCTACTGGAAAGCTCTATATTTTTACCAGTTACCGAAAAAGCCAAAAAATGTCTGATATCAGATATTGTACAAAAAGGTACTGTAAATTCTAAATGCGTTCGCATTGTTAAACTCTCTTTGCTGTCTTGTTTTGATACCCCACTTAATATTTAATTTCAACAATCCCCCCTCCCAGAAAAAATCATTGCTTTTATGGGAGGGAGGGAGGAGAAGTTCGAGGCAGCAAGTGTTTAATGGTAGGTCTTATTAGGCTTCAGTAAATTAAGAGAAGAATGTTAGGGTCTGCCCCACATCATACACGGGAGACATATCGCTTCACGCTGTGAGACTTCTGACCCTTGTCTATAAGGTTCGACGCTTACACCAGTCACGAGAGCCCAGAATATTATATCACCCTTGGGGAATTTACCTGACTCTACACTGGGAAAGAATATTTACTTAACATCATGTGTTATTTTCGGTGGGATACTGCGCTGGGTGAACCTTACAATGGTCGTTCAAGTTGCGACAAATTTAAATTGGTACCAGTTTGCCAGCTGTCCACTTGATACATTTACAGGTTTCATTCGGATATTGTAGAAACCTTGATGGTGTTTGATAGCCTTGTTCCTAGTCTGTTGTTTAGATCTTAAAAGTGCTTAGCCCTGTATACATACCTTTGGAAGATCTACATTGCGGTACAGTTATTGAATCAGTTTGTCTTTTAGCCGCGATATGATTTTTTTTCTGACCAAGGAAAATTTATTCTGTAGACAAAATAATATAGTATCCCCACGCCTTCCATTATTTGTAGCAACACTAGAATTACTGTAGAGTCATTAGCTTCTTCTGCATCAAATAAAACTGCTGTCGTATATCTATGCAATGCGAATCCGGCCCTATGTATGAGGTGAGTTGTATGTAGTTATCCAGAGTGGATCAACCTTTCCCAATCTAAAAGGTTTTTAGCCACTCGCCGATTTTTGATACGTATTTCTGATGTTTTAGCAAATTATGATGTAGCGAGTTTTGCGACCTTTCTATTTTCAGAAAAGTGGCGAATTTCTGCTCTCATCAGTTCCCACATGACGTATGTTTTGGCTAGGATTTTCTGTAAATATCAAGTAATCATTCGTTGGCTATTTCAGGACGTTGACTCATCATGTTTTATAAGACGAGGATGAGTCCACCCACACAAATCTATCTTTTCACACGATAGGTTCCTTCAAACTAACCAGAAATAATTCAAATTTTGCATGGCGAACCCTTTTGGTAAAATACAGGTCAAGTTTGTAAGTCAGCCATATCGGATCGAGGCATCAAGCAAGACCTTTGATCCCTTTACAGATTTATGGGCTGTATTTGTCCGCGAAAATCTTTCTTTACACACCGAGCTTGATGGGTGAGTGGTTAACGCTAAGGCCTCGCATTCGGGAGGACGCCAGTTCGAATCCCCGTCTGGGCATCCAGATCAGGGTTTTACATGGTTTCCCCAAATCACTCCAGGTGAATACCGGGATGCTTCTTTCAATAGGTCGTGGCCGAATTCCTCCCCGTTCCTTGTCCCCAGTCTCATCCCGTCGTCGAGGCATAAAGCCATTCATGTAGTGTCTTTATACATTCTATTTCCAAACTACACAGAAATTCTTCAAAATTTTCAGGATCAAATACAGTTCCAATACAAATTTCAGCCAGATTAGGTCGTGACCTTTGACCTATTACTGTGTAGAGCGTAGTCTCTTATCGCTCGAAATCCTTGCCTTTATACATTCCAACACCCTTCAAACTTAACATAAACTATTTAAATTTTGCAGAGTATAGCACGTCCTAAGGATGAAACACAGGTATTGTTCGTATTTCGCGCAGACGGAATCAACCGAACATGAGCTTTGAGCCTTTACTATATTGTGCAATTTAGTCTATACAAAATATGTGTCTTTATTACCTTCCAAGTTCATTCATACTCAACAGATATTGTGCAGAGTGATCCCTTGGTCACATACAAGTGAAGTACGCCACCACCACACCGTCATTACCTTTGATCATTTATTGTATAGTGCGTATATCTGTCTTTATCCATTCTACCTCTCTTCAAACTCAACATAGATGCTTCAAACTTTGAAGAACGAATTTGAAGGGTGAAACACAATTCAAGTTCGTAATTCAGTCAGGTCGACTAATGTGGTGCTGAAATGAGCACTACTTATGGTTACTCAACTGTTGATGCCATTTAAAACAGATCCTGCATGTGCAAGTGTGCAGTTATAATTCCATACTGCAATGCTTTAAATACATATCTCGAAATTCATAAGTCAGACGGCAGTCACCAGAGACACTATACAAATCAGTGGCTGACACATTTTCAGGATTAGATAGCGCACAACGCTCTACGGCAATCCAACACCGCACCACTTTGTTGCTCACACTACTAATGCTATCAATTAGCGGTCTGGTGGTTCAGTGGTTACGGTGTCTGACTGGCGATCAAAAGGTCCCCGTTTCGAGTCCCTGTCTCTGCGGGTATTTTCATAGATTCTTAATTCGACGTTCACCTCTGGCACAGCTTGTTGTGTAATTTGAAGTACGGCAGAACGCTTCTGTGGTTCGAATTCCACGTTAAGCTGCAGGTCTCCTGTACCCGGCAGGATTACCGGATTAGGTTAAGACGGCTACGACAGAGACGGAATGTGCAGCTCATAGAAACCCTGTCAGCAGGTCATTACGACCACACGGAATTATTGTTATGGTGGTATCGTTCAGTTACTAATAAATTTATTACAGATCTATACACTCTGAATTAATAAAATAGTGTTAAACGTAAAAAAATTAAAACGTTTCCTTGTTTTGCTCACAGCTTACGAAGTATATTAGATATAACTGTTTTTAGTATTTCTTGCTTAAATACAGTATACGATCGGGTAGGGGACAAATTTATAGTTCTTGGGTCTTAAGTGATGTAGCTTTTAAGGCAGACCCTGTAAGAATATGGTCCAAAATTGATATCCTTGATGGCCACTGATGTATTTATATTACTCCGAAAAATGTCTGTTATCTTACTTTATGAGCTATAAACGTCGATACCCCACGGGGTGGGACAAACAGCGGAATGATCACAATCTGTTGATAAGTAACAGTAGAACGTACGGCTCGAATCCCGCGCCTACCGAAAAAACTGAGGTAACTTCTTATGAATCTCTCGAGAATTTTTCGAGCCCCAAACCTGTCAAAACTCGTCACTGAAGATGATTCTCTTAGGCTCTATTTGCCATAACAAATTGTCGTGGTTAAGAATTCGCTGTTAACTCAAGTTCCTGCATCAACTGTAGTTTGTAGACATATAAATCAAGGTCAGGTATTTCTCTTAGAATTTGTAGCAGAATTTCGCGATAGGTCAATTGTCGTGTATGTCACAGCATATGACTCGCTTGATATATTAGCAAACACGTTTTTCGAATTTCCTAATCTCAAAATTATTATCTATTCTCGTACACATTTTCGACGAAAAATGTTGCAGAGTTTACTGAGTTTCCGTGTAATTTTCATTTTATAATGCCCTTTTCTTTTAACAAGTAACAGGTTGTTCATTTGTATAGCCCTCAATGAATGATAACTGCAATAGTACTAATGATACGTGCTTAATTTCGGAGTTGAAAACCATACAGAGAAAACATTCTGTTGTGTCATTGTATTGTGAATCTTAGATATAATTGTAGGAGAGAGATCTAGAGATTCACTGTTCCCTACGAACTTTCGTGATGAATTCATTTTCGTTGTTTTTCCACTTCAGTTTCATAACATAAGCGATAAAGGATAGCTCAGAATGGGCTGAAATTGCGTGTGGTTGCAATGATATAGAAAGAACCATAAAAGATACACTTACTTGCATTTATTTTATTTTCATCAACATCGTTTTATTTTTGATTTTTTTTATATATAGAAGAACATTTATTACATTTGTAGTACACGTTTTACTGCTATAAATACGAGTCTTACAGTAGTTGTGGTAAACGTGAAGTAGAATATTTTGCAATAAATACACTTAGAGTTTAGTGAAAGGAAAACGTAATCAGGTCAGACAGTTCCACCGAAAGTTTTAGGAGGCGACACGTTCCTGTTTTGTTGCGCATTTTCGCAGTTTTTATACGCCAGTGGATAATAAATGCCTCACACACCCTCGACAGAGAGAGAGAGAGCGTCGCCTGGTGTCCAGGGAAATACTTGCTCCACCCAGTGCACTACGTCCGCAAATATACAGTTTCAAACACGACTTTTAAAAATCTCATCAAAATACATAGCATCTGTGGGATTTGATATCGATTTGTACACAAACTTAATTAGTCCTGTTATGCACGTTGACTTTTTTTCTCGTAGTACATTAATTTAACAATTGGTATAGGTAGCCAGACAGTCGGTTGGCCTCCCCCACTTGTCACTTGAAGCCAATTGCGCGTTTTATTTCATGACGTGCGGCCGCGGGAGCCCGGGGTGTCATTACGAATGAAAAATACGCGCATTAATTTGGCTGTTTGAAAAGCGATTCGGACCTCCACGCGGTTAGCTGCCAGCGGGTCGTCGTTATTTCGACGTGAACTACGTGCTAAATCCTGCTGCACTTGTTTTTCCATCACGTGTTGTTCGGAGAGCACTACATTACACTTGTTTGCTTTGCGGTGACCTGACAATGATCTGGAAATGTATCCACGCGCCTGGACTGACTACATTTATTACACATATATTTCTCATAGAATTCCTTCAAAATTGAAAATGGTGGAGTTGTAAATATCGATTCAATTTTACATAAATACTTTAGTAAAATAATGTAATAATAATAAATTATTGGAGGGTTGTAAGATTGCCACAGGTTGTCGTAATTTATAAAACAGTTCTGATTACATCAGACCATAGACCACAGTTTACAAAAGTAATATGCGACGTATAGTGGACAAGAACTGAACCAAAGCCTTTCAATGTGAAAGATGTGTCAGGATATAGGATTACCAACAATAAGAGCTATAAACGCAAATATTGTAGCAATAAATTGACAAGTGTTGATATCCCCGCCACGATCATTTCAAATAGGCAGTTGTTACCACCTATCTAGATTGATAATGTACGCATATTACAAAAATTAAAGGAGTGATATTATCCCCAAACACTATAATCTAGTGTCAGTTTTTTTTTTTTTTTTTTTTTTTTTTTTAACTGCTTAACGTCTCTTAACAGCGAGGTCTTTTGAGAGAGTCAGTGTACTTCTTTCTGGATTGTTTTATCGTGTTAACTGAGAAATGATTTTTAGTTCGTTCATTTGGTATAGGCTTCTACTAGGAACTTTTCAAAAAGGGGAGAAGTCGCAAGAACGAATTCCTTTGAAACAGTGGTGTTGGCAGCAATGTAGGAATCGCTGTGCGCTTTGCAGTAATATGACGTACACGAATCCCTCTCTAGGTGTCGGAGAAGTCACGGAAAGGCGTGTAGAGAGCTGATGTAGATAACAATAGCAAATAAAGATATTTTGAAGGAAGCGTACGTGGAACTCCATAGCTGTTGTCTGCCGTGCGTAGTTTGTGGAGGAGACGAGATCCCGCGCGTCCAGCTCGGCGTGGCGCGGCGCCACAATTTACACTGGGGCTGTCCTCAGGACTCGGGTCCGTGGCTCCAGGGCTGATCCCGGCCAGAGTGACGGCCCGACGGGGACGCGAGCCCGGCTTACCTCCTGCCCGGACTCCGCCAACAAAACACTCCGCAGCGCGCTGCCCGCGTCTCGTATTACACCGAAATTTACGTTTACAGTTTGCAGTATCATCTTTGATCGAACGATAACAGTTGTTTATTGTGTTCCTATTTTACAAACCATAAACATCTGTTTTGGTTCTAGATTCTTGAGAAAGATACTATTAATGATAGGCAATTGCGGAACGCAGTCTGTTGAGTACAGTTCGCGCTACGCAGTGCCTCACAGGAACAGCTTTCAGGCTGCTGCACCAACTCTCAGGCTAACGGTTCAATACTGGATTTGTGTTATTTACTTTTTCTACGATGAAAATTTTCTATAGTTACTATGTTTAGAGGATCGTATGGGAAGATAGAGTTACTTCTGTGACTTCATTAATAAATATGCAACACTAGTATCTTGGTCGCCGGCCCCGTTAGCTTAGGGACTAGAGAACTAGTTTCACGTGGTGATCGGTTCGAACCGTGCCAAGACTATTGGTGAATTTTGTGTGTACTGTGTAGCCTCTCACTTTAACAGTCATAAACACTTTGAAATATAGAAACGTACACGGAAATATATAATTATGTTGGAGTTAACCAAATGCTGAGTGACTCCCAGCCACAATCCGTAATAAATCTCTGCTTCCAGGAAATGATTACGTATCAGTATAGCGATTTTGTTTTTGAAAACAGTTACAAGAATATTTTCAGCTCAACACGTGAAACACGTAAGTGCAAATCAGTTTTCAGTTGCTGACAGAAGGAGCGAAGGGCCTACTTTCTCGTTGTAGGGATACCGGTTCGACTCAGCGTTATATTTGTCATGATTTTGTTGCATACGGAAATTATTTGGATGAGTACCTAGTACTAGCGTTGAGACAGTGAAAACACCAGTAGCTGACTAAATGGTCACTAAGACCAGATATCAATTTATCAGTTACGATTACCGAACAATTCTGTAGTTTTTATATTATGATTATCTAGACATCCTAATGAAGCTTTCATAAAAATACACAACACTACATTCGACGAATTCAACACAAAATGTGATACCAATACCTGAAACGACATGAAAAACATTTATTTGGAAAATTTTGAGGATTTGAACAAAAAGTAAGTAATTAAAAAAGCGCTTGTTATTATGTCTTACATAAACCAAAATAAACAGTCGTATTGAAATGAAGACAAATTGTTTCACTAAAGAAGTTTTTGGTTTCATCACAACCTAGTACACATACGTCTCATCTCTGGTACTTTTGTTGCTGTTATGTAATTATTACAATTTTGCCTGCAATAGTAAAAAAATTAATTTTATTGTTAATAGAGTAATTTGAAATTCTAAAACACTCGTAGATGTTTCGTATCCAAAACAGTGTTTGTCTAAAGTCGTTATTAAGTGCCACTATATTGAGTTTACCATATTTCTCAGTCATGTGTTGCAGAATCAGAGTGAGGGGGAACACGACTATTGCAGCTGATGTCTATCGATATATGTAAGTAAATAAAATAATTAAGTCCAAAAATTCAATACTTATTAGCAGATATGGAGTAAGTACGCTGGGGCATTTAATTACCGGAATTTCAAATCCCGTATTACCAAACCCACTCACCCACCCAGAAATCGAGAACCATCTGGTGAAATCGGCCGCTGACAAAATAGTGTTGTAATCTATTTCTGCTAAACATGTTTGAATCGTTATTCGAAAATATTTATTGGTATTCCTTTTATCTTACACAATGTAAGAACTTTTCCAGTTTAATATTTGTTAGTCCCATTCTGACTCCTTATCTCAGGTTCCTTTAATTCTGATTTTTACATCACGCAGTTTTCGTTCCAGATACTAGAAGAGATTTTTAAATATTCCATTATTTTTGATTACTAGACTTTGGTGTCAACAGACACTTCTGCAGCAACTACGATGAAAAATAGCAAGAAAAAATACATATAAAAAGGAAAGAAATAAAACTGAAAATATTCACGCCCTATTCATTTAATTCATGTAAAATTTTCTTCTTAATACTGTCATACATTCCTATAAAAGTGTGGGGTAGTAAAAATTTACTACAGTTCTTCAAAGAAAGTATTATTCCGTGTAAATCTTTAATCTTTATACCGTCATACAGTCCTATAAAAGTATGGGGTAATTAAAATTCATCGTCAGTTGTATAAAGAGAGTATTCGTTCGTATAAATAAGTTGGATTCTTTCACATGAATTGTGTTTCATCTGGTATTGCACCTTTTACTTTACCGCTGTTATGTTTTTCTTACCTCAAAATAAATTTTTTCCACTCTTTTACTCCTGAAATCAAGAGCTTCCTTGAGAGCATGGTCAAATGTTGCCTTCTACTCGTCCAAATTCTTCTGCTAACATCCATCCAAGCCTC
Organism: Vandiemenella viatica; assembly: GCA_031002005.1. Lineage (NCBI taxonomy): Eukaryota > Metazoa > Arthropoda > Insecta > Orthoptera > Morabidae > Vandiemenella > Vandiemenella viatica. The sequence goes on along the minus strand of JARYHS010013630.1, from coordinate 284,422,467 downwards.
ATCAGCAATATATGTCTTCTGCACTCCCAGTAATCTCTTCACGTGACTCCTATCTTTCAATGACTCAAAACTTAAGCCTGTGAAGCACGATTCCACCAGTTTAGTAAATTTTACACGTTTCATGGAACTATAAGTACGTCTGGTCTAGCACTCTTTGCATCCGCACAAAGTAAAAAACCCACAGCTCCTGTTTGTAAATCACCAATTGAAAGATTGCAGTAGTGAACGATAAAATATAATTTCACTTTGTCTGATATTTTAAACAGCGTGATAAGTATCATGAATTTGTCCGTAACTATCGTGAATTTTTGGGAATTATTACATAAAGTATTTGTCACCAAAATCAAATGGTTTGAATCTACAAGACAACATTTCTTTGTTAACACGGTGAGCAGGAATTCGGGAATATGTACTGATAAGACTATGTTTAAGTCTCGCGGAATTTCGAGATTACCACCGTAGAAATTTTTACATCCATGGAGCGACATGGGACATACTTATTTATTCACGAAAATTTTGTTCTAATCTCGCAGTATCGTCTACTTTATTTTAGTGATATTTGTTCGAAAAGATTTTTCTAGCTGAGCTCAATGTGGTTTGAGGAAATGATGTGATCTGAAATGTTTGATGTGAGGGAACTTTTATTGTGCTTTATCTCAAATTCCTGAGATAGCGTGAAGAAATCACCTTCAAGAAATTATGTAAAAGTGTCCTACGATTTCAATTTCAATTGGTGAAATGCCATTATAAAATGAATACATCCTCAGATGACAATTTGTTTCCAGGTTCAGAGAATATTTTGACTTGAAATAACTATTGTAATTATTTCTTATTTCCTTCCATTTTAGTAATATCTGTGTACAATAAAAGATATAAGACGAAATACGTATCTCTTATGCGTCCGGCGATAGATAAATAAGTAATAAATCAGAAAATAAACAATTCAGAAGAATAAATAACGCGTGTTTGTAATCTTCAGTTGAAGAAACATAGCTAGTCTACCAAAATATTTGTTAAGTTGGTTATTCCCAGCACGAATACCGCAGGAGAGCTGGAATGGAAAACTTCCTAAAAAAAAAAAAAAAAAAAAAAAAAAAAAAAAAAAAAACAGGTTTCTGATATATGGAAATGATTGTGCAAAACTAGTTCATTATAATGGAACTAAAATAAAAAGAAATAAGAAAATATTTACCAAATGATCTGCGTTGTTGCCTGCACTGATTATCAGTACTAGAATTTTGAAAACAGTACGGTTGTAAAAACTTAATTACAATGATGATGTTAAAACTGTGAACAGGGAATGAACTGATTTTTTTGTTTTCTTTGAGGGGGGATTGTAGGTAAGAAGGTAAGAAAGGGGAAGGAAATCGACCCGGGGTATTATGAAAGAATCACTTATACATTCGCCTGCAATGATTCAGAGAAACCATGTGGCTACATTGGGATCAAACTGTTTTCTTGATTGTCAAGTACCAACGTCACTGCTCATCCACATATTATGAGGCTAGAATGCAGTTTTTGGTAGTTTGAAGGGGGCATTATCATGCAAGTATAGGAGAAGTAAGAAACCGTTAGTCAAGCGGCTAAATCTTAAATATTTCGTATAATTTCGTAAGGTCATTCACTCACCTCGATAGCTATTGGCTGGAGAACAGCGACGTCACGTGCCAGCCTTCACTCGCAAATTAACAGTGACGAGAGATACTATTAGAAATTTCGTACACACCTTAATAGCTAAGCAATTGCTATGAAATTATCAAAATACGTTCATTAAGGTTGCTTTTTTGTAGAATTTCTGAAAAAATGTGGAACTACTTTTCAGTTACTTGTCACTTATGAAAGAAACATATTTAAAAAAAAAAAACATATGTCAATTGTCATTCTGGCCCAGACCAAATTCCAATTCAATTAAAACTTCCGTTAATGTTGCTGCCTGATCAAAGTTTATACATTACGATTTGCTTGCTTTTACGTTTTTTGCTGACTACTTTCGTTAATTGTCTTTATTCGTGTTCAATGTACGTGAGATATTAGGTTATCGGAAGTGGGTATCAGACTACATATATGTTACTTAAACGAGTATTCTGGTAATTTATTTCTTCTGAGTTGCTTAGCTATTGAATAATCTCGAATCTAGAGGAAGTACTCTGCCCACTACAGACACAATGACAAAAGATTACAATATGAATGTTTGGCCATCCTCAAACAAGAACAACGTGATACTTTCAAAGCAATTTATGTTGTGATGGACGATTGCTCTCCCTTTAAACTAAATATAAATTCTTCATATGTTGCATAGTGAACCTTTAGGGTCAAATACAAGTTTTTATTTCAGTCACTTCGAGTCTAGCAACCACGAACTTATTCGATAGCCCGATAAACTCGGACCGCGTTTAATACATCTATTAATACTTTAATTTCTTGGCAAGATCAATTTTTTTCTATCCAAATTTTTCACAGTGAACCCTTAGTGTGAAACACAGGTCAAGCTCGTATTTTTCAGGATCAGGTCAATCTGTCATAACCTTTGATTCTACCTTTGGTCCTAAAAACGAGAAATATTCTGTAACCTTGACCATACGCAGAAAAAAGGTAATGGGCTTACATTAGTTATAAATAAATTCCGGCGGGTGAGCAGTTAATGATTGAACCTGCCATTCGGGAAAACATTGAATCGATCAGTCACTCAGATGTTGGTTTTCCATGTCTTCCAAAAATCACTGGCAAGGAATGTAAAATTGGTTCCTTTGAATAATTACAGTTCCTTATCCTCGGTTCTTCCCCGTTCCAATGACGTTCACGTCGACGTGGCACAAAGACCTGAAAATATAACTCCAAAAAGTAATTTAGTTAGTGATAGAATCGTACCTATTATTTACTGCTGGCTTTCTTCACAGTCATTACAACTATCATCTGCGAAGATGCTATGGCCAATGAGTCATTGAATAAATGAATGAATAGTAACGTTAGTTAAGGTTCTTCAGTTTGGGACTGTTAACTCATAGACCTGTCAGCAATAATTATTTATAAGCGAGTACGAATTATTTCATTCATTTACAGTAATTACGAGGTAAGTGTAAAGGTTAAGGTTTTTATTGTTTGGTTTCTTGTTCTCATAATGCTTTTGATAGAAAATAATGTTCATGTTGGGATAAATCTGATGCAAGCAAAAATGATTTTGACGAAGTGCCGTCAGTGGCCAGTAACGGATCGTTGCTACTACCAAAACGGGGAGTGTAAGTGCCGAATTTACGCCGAAGGTCGAGTGCATAAAGAGCGAGGGACTCCTTACATTTATTACAGGGACAGCTTCGGAAGTTGCGGCGTAAAACTTTTTAATGGGATTCTTTACTGTGGTTCCTATTAAATCTTTCAAAGATAAATCTCGATGCGGTGTTACTTTTTAATTCTCTCAGCTTTTAACGCTTTTTAAATTTTATTTTATCGTGTGTTATTGAAGCCCCTGGGGTGCTCGAGATCTCCTGCTGGAGATGGAGGTAATCTTAGACTTTAACGGGCCCATTCCCGGATTTATCTGTTGTTCACGCGTCATTAAGGTACCGGGGACCTTAAAATTAAGGCGGCGGAGCAAGGAAATATTTATCGCGAGACTCTGTGCCCGGGCCCGGAGATAAAAGATGGCTGCAGTCCCCCGCGGAACGCCATACTGCCTAGTCTGCAGGCGATTTGTTCCAATAGACCACTGTGCCTGCCGCCCCTAACGAGCAAGCCTGCCCGCCGAGCGTGTCTTTCACGAAAATTTACAACCATTGTTATTAGGTTCTAAAGCAGTTTTGTAGAGGTGGAAGAGAAAATATTTTTTGGCTTTGATGTAGTTAAATATAACCATAGACTTGGTTAACAGTTAGCTTCCATAACGACGGCTGCCAAATTTAATGAATTATAACAAAACTAATTTTAGTCCACTGCTTCACCCGCGCTGATCTATTAAGAATCTGTGGTGGCTATATGTTCAGACTACGAACAGATCTTGATCCATTTCCCGGTCATGTAAAGTGATAAGACATATGACAGATTTAAAAAACACCAGAAATATTCAAACTATATTAATATTAGCAAACCGATTATGTAATTTTGTATGTACTGTGTAACATGGTATTTTAATAACAGTAAGTAAAAATTTTAAGTAAAAAATCACACTTTCAAATACGGAAAAAATATTAATGAACAAATTACCGGAGCAGATTTTAAAATAAATCTAAAACTTTCAATCAGTGAAAATTACATTGAAATGCTTCAACTAACGAGTAGTAGCACATTCTGTGGCCGAGATAGTATTAAGAATGTTTACCTCCCATCCTTTCTGGTTATATTATCTTCATAATATCACGAGTTAGTGTAGTTGAAGGTTACAGATTAGAATTATTTAAAGATGGGAGGCTTAAAAGTTTTCATAGTACAACAAACACGGAATACGGAAATAACACAATCTTTGGCGCTCTCTGTTTAAGTTATGTAACCTTTAACACAGGGCAGCATTTGGATCTGTAGGCCCCTATGCTGCTTAACCTGTTGTTCGGGCACTCCCTGCTAGTATTTAAAAACTTAATTTAGCATTTTACTGCAATTTTCTAGCTAAAAAAACTAAAAAGAAACATTAAAAATTTACTATTAAATTATAAAGATTTTACAGTATAGTTTATAAAAATTAATGATTTTATGAAATAAAAATAACTGAAAATGATTAATGTATTCAACACAATTGATTAACATTGCTATGAAAAATTATAATAAAAATAGAAAACGTAGTTGAGACTTGCGTTTATGTTGCCAAAGATGAAAAAACTAGGTTTTCAATTTTAGAAACACCATATTGTAATTTGAAGGTAGCAAACAAAGAAGATTTTTTATTCAAATATAGTACTTTTCCAAACAACTAAACTTAAAATAAAGGTGAAGCATGTCCTACCTTAACTTCTGGACATAGAAGACAGGAAATTCTATTTGACAGTGCACTTGCGCGACAGTACGTCCATACGCCCCAATCATAGTATGCTCTAATGTTATATTATAAGGTTTGTTAAGTTGTAACATATACTATCCTGACTCAGCACGAGATACAAATGAACAAAGCTTTCCCTAAAGATCTTTGATTTTATATGCAACTCTCTAGTGTTTACATTAAATAAATTTTAATATTGAAATAATTATCGATAGCTCACTTTTAACTTAATGCGTCATGGTAATCACTTCCAGCCAGGACTAGAACACCCTGTGTCATCTGCTGACATAAATGATCTTTGATGATAACTGTAGGGCTACAGTTTTAAAATTTACCGTTTCTTGCTCCTATATTATTCGAAAGAAAATGTTTATACTAGCTTATCTCACATCTTTTAGTCTCTTACTTCCAGCTTACATTTGCGCGTCAGTAACTTTGCAAGTTAAACCAAACACAATTTTTATTTCATTTATTCTCCTACTGTATCACAAATAATTACAAGTTTCACTTATGCGTAATATATTCGTCCTCCGCCATAATAAACTTTATATGTCTCAAATGCCTTTACCGCTTTAAGTACAACTAAGATTTATACAGCTTTTCCCAGGCTGCAGCATTGTTCTCACGACGTCCTAGGCTTTCTGTTATCCGTCTTCACTCTTGACTTCATAAATATATATACCTTTACTTCGGCTTTAAGACCACAGGTTACTTTTTGCCTTCAGAGATATTCATAAAATAGCATTACTACAATACCATAACAGTTTATAAAATAACTAAATAAATAAATTATTTTGTAGTTATAGCTATTAATACATAGGCGTGATGTATGACCGTTACAATGTATTTATCTTTGTGCCACAAAGTTATTTTTATGTACAGATGTACTGAAATGTTATTTTACAGCATACTGTGCATGAACGAACGTTGTTTTCAGTGTGCACACGCATCCCGGGACTTTCGTTGCTAAAATAGGTTTGAAATACTTTCTTTACACATGTTTCAAAAAGTTATTTTTATTTTGTGGTGTGGATTTCGTGTAACTAAGGGCTACAGATTAGATATACTTAAAGATGGCATATTGAAACTTTTTCTTACTATAAAAAATACGAAATTAAGGAAATAATGCGTTATCAATTATCAGTAGCGATGTACACCCGAAAATTATGTTAGGAATTTATGTGTGCTGTGTAATATAACGTAACAATCTTCGTGCATGTTGTATTTTTACTAATGTTTACGCTTATTAGGGTGATAATGGTCTTAAAATGATTTGATTAACACATATTTTTTACCTACTAGATTTTATAAAACTGAAGAATTAAATAACCAGAATTTCGTAATCAAAAAAAGTATTAATAAAATCCAAAGAGTGAAGTATTTACACAGACGGAAAAAAAAATCCCAACACCAAGAAAAAATTATTGTAGAGTAATGAAATTTGGACAATGCATTTGTCAAGTTAACATGTTTAATTGATTAAATTTTCAAGATCACAGGTTAATTTAAGCTCAAGAAAATGCATTTCAAATGTGAAATACTGTTAAATTAATAGCCGGTGTAACCTCCAGAATTTTGAATGCAAGCCTGCAAACGTGAATGCATTGTGTCATACAGGTTTCGAATGTCACTTTGTGGTATGGAGTTCCATGCTTGTTGTACTTGTGCTGTCAATACTGGGACGGTCAGTGCTGGCTGTGGATGATGCTGGAGTTGTCGTCCAATGATATCCCATACGTGTTCAATTGGAGACAGATCTGGTGATCTCGCAGGCCAAGGTAACATGTCGACACTCTGTAGAGCACGTTGCGAGACAACAGCGGTATGAGGGCGAGCGTTATCCTGTTGAAAAACTCCCCCTTGAATGCTGTTCATGAATGGCAGCACTACAGGTTGAATTACCAGACTGACGTACAAATTTGCAGTCAGTGTGTTTGGTATAACCACAAGAGTGCTCCTGCTGTCATAGGAAATTGCTCCCCAGACCATGACTCCAGGTGTAGGTCCAGTGTGTCTAGGCCGCAGACAGTTTGGTGCAGGCGTTCCCCTGGCCTCCTTCTGACCAACACTCGGCCATCACTGGCACCAAGGCAGAACCTGCTTTCATCAGAAAACACAACAGATCTCCACTCCGTCCTCCAATGAGCTCTGGCTTGACACCACTGGAGTCGCAAACGGCGATGGCTTGTAGTCAGTGGAATGCACGCTACAGGGCGCGTGGCTCGGAGCTATGACAGCAGGAGCACTCTTGTGGTTATACCAAACACACTGACTGCAAATTTGTACGTCAGTCTGGTAATTCAACCTGTAGTGCTGCCATTCATGAACAGCATTCAAGGGGGAGTTTTTCAACAGGATAACGCTCGCCCTCATACCGCTGTTGTCTCGCAACGTGCTCTACAGAGTGTCGACATGTTACCTTGGCCTGCGAGATCACCAGATCTGTCTCCAATTGAACACGTATGGGATATCATTGGACGACAACTCCAGCATCATCCACAGCCAGCACTGACCGTCCCAGTATTGACAGCACAAGTACAACAAGCATGGAACTCCATACCACAAAGTGACATTCGAAACCTGTATGACACAATGCATTCACGTTTGCAGGCTTGCATTCAAAATTCTGGAGGTTACACCGGCTATTAATTTAACAGTATTTCACATTTGAAATGCATTTTCTTGAGCTTAAATTAACCTGTGATCTTGAAAATTTAATCAATTAAACATGTTAACTTGACAAATGCATTGTCCAAATTTCATTACTCTACAATAATTTTTTCTTGGTGTTGGGATTTTTTTTTCCGTCTGTGTATATGTAGTGTAGTATGATCTATGGTGAATATCTTTTGAGGTTAAGAAAGGATGTAAGATACTGTGTGATCTGTGGCGCCCATTGTTCTGGTTCTCATCTAGTGTGATATAATATACCGCAGATTTTATGCTAGACCATAAGCTTTCAGCCCACACCGTTGGCTCAGATGGCTGCTGCACAGTAATAGTGACTTGCGCTGTAACTGGGTAAGCTGATTCGAGTCCTGATGATGAAAGAAATTCTCATAATCAAGACTTGGCCGCCAAGGCTGGAGAGGTTGAAGTGCACAATTCCTAATCATAAAATTGTGCACCAAAGTTCTTGATTAAATTCTAAAACTTTGTGCAGTGTGTATGGAGTGAGGTCATACAACACTGTTGATGGTGATTCGTCCGTAGGAGGGGGACGTTGAGCCTGGTCGCCCCGTTCGGTGTCTTTTGGTAGAGTAGGCCTGAATGAACCGGCACTGTGTTTCACCCTCTCCCTTCTTTCATCTCACATCCACAATAAAAACAACACAGAAATACTTAACACTTACAAACACTGTCACACAGGGAATGGCAAATGGAAATCACCGCAGTTCATCTGCTTTGACGTTGTCATGGAGGGATAAACATCCCTCACGGTAACCTACTTCACTTGGACACTGGAAAGGCGTTCATAAGAAGAAGTGAATGAACTTTCAAACTGTTAAAACCTTAGTCAGATCAGTTTGGCAGTTTTTGCGTGATATGGTAACAAAAGGACAAAAAGAAACAGACCGCTTACAGATGTATAAATGAAGAGATTCCTCAGATTCTATGAACAAAAAAAAAAAAAACAACCGCTGATGGAGTTAACCGACAATTTTTCAACAATTAGAATTCTATTAACAATATATGGTAATTGAGTGGTTTCATACGGAAACTGCTAAATTTTATTTGTTCATAATTACATAATTTTTAATTTCATTGCTAAAAAAATAAAAGTAAAAAGAAAGACTACAGTTCTATGAATGGAGTGGATAGTTGCTTGTTTTCTCTCATTAGAGACAATTACCGGCATGATCTTCCCTTTCCTAATAAATTAACTTACAGTTGACAGTAAGACAGAAACTTTGATGGTTCCTCTAACGACGTGTGCACCGAGCGTGGTGGGTTGTTCAGTACCGCTCTGTCCTCTCATTCGGAAGGAAGCGCGTTGAAATCCCCGTCAAATTTCGGTTTTCGTTTCACGACAGGTGATTGCCGGGATAGTTCCTTCGAAAGGCCACGGTGAAATTCCTTCCCATTCCTTGTCGCCGGTCCTTCCAACTCTAATGACCTCGATGTGGACGAAGCGTAAAGCCATAAATAAATAAAATAAAATAATAAAATGTAGGATTTTGGAATTTACTCTCGATTTACCAGTAAAGAATAGTGAAATGAATGATAAACTAAAAATATAGGTTTGTAAAATACATGTTCATTCTATTAGCGAATAGAGGGATGTATTTTGTAGGTACGTCAGCCAGATGTGGAATATGTTTCAGAAAAACGTATCTTTATACGACATTTTTGTTATAAGTCGAGAACAGATTCAGGAATACTTCCTAAGTTCTTGAAATATATAAATCATAAACAAATTTGGTCAAGCAATAACTTAAACCTTTATTGAATTTGTGGAATTAATTAATTTTTCTCATTATTTAGAGTTTTTCCAGAGAAGAATAAGGGTAGTAATTGTATTGCTGAGCTAAGACGGAGAACCACTAACGCAGAGATAAATGAACAGAGTCGATTGGAGACGAGCATACGTGAAGCACGAAGGGGATAACACGAAGCTTAATTTAATAATTAGCACATGCTTGATATAATTGGTTGTTAGGTATCGATAAAATGTATTTCTTTGTAATTGAAAGTATATATTGTGAAGAAAGTGTTTAAAATAAGACGAAATATGAATTTATAGTCGACTACAAAGAGATGAGTTATTATGTAAAGCACGAAATCTGATAATATTTAAATAAATATGTTTCATGTCAAACGCATTACTTCTACTGCAGAGAATCAATGAGATGTGTAACTTTTGTGGTGAGTTAAAAGATTCCTGTATGGGAGAGAATCTAAAGTAGTGGTACAATAACTATGCAAATAGAGAATCTTCTATTAATATAATAAGTAAGCTGTCATATATGACGTCACCAGTTACGGCATGACGTCAATCTATGACGTCGCACAAGACATCACGCTAGCTTCGATATTCTGGATAATGGACGTTATATAATAACATTTCCAAGCATCCGCGAATAAATTAACTGATAAAACACTGAAATAAAGGTATGTATTGCGTTAAAATTGACATATCAATCATTAGATGCTTATATTTACGTAATATTCTTTTGATATTCCTTAAATTCTTTGTCCAGAGATATGTAAGATAAAAGCTTTGTGTTTCGAACATCAATGTAGGGAATGTTTTGGTTAGATTGGTTCTTAGCATGGGCCAGAATTACAACTGGCATTTGACGTTACGGCAGAAGGCATTAATAATTTAGTTTTTTTTTTCAAAATAATTTAAACTGTTTCCTATTATCGAAATTATTAATTCGTTTAAACGGAAATAGTTGCACACTGATCCCGATATGTGCATGCTACACTACACTTGAAACAAATATTACGTGGCATATTGTGAGTTTATAAGATTTATTTTAATTTCCTTTGCTTCCACTGTGTAATATTACTGAGCCTATTATTTCAGCAACCGTGTCAGCCATTCAGACGTTTTAATATCGGTATGAATCAGGGATAACAAAAAATAAATTTGTAAAACTCTTGAAGAATTTTGATCAAATTTATTTCGCGATGCATTATTGCCACTAAAACGCAATGCTGTTCATGTATTAATATTCGTGAGATAGAAGTATTGTTATCGTAGTATGTGGTTAGGTTGAAATGTAACCTGGACCCGGATGGAAACTGAAACGTTTTGCTACAGTGTAGGGCACGAGGAATTACAATTAATTTTATTTTATAACAATTCTATTTAGTTAAGCAATTTCTTAGACATGAATTGTCAGAACACTGAAATAAAAGTATGTATTGCATTTAAACTGGCATGTTAACTATGAGGTTTTTAAAATAAAATCATTACATGGTTCGAATAAAAGATGTTCCAAATTAATCGCGATATATGTGGCCTAAACCACAATTAAATATTACGTGGCCTAGCCTAAGTTGTTAAGATTTATTTTTAGCATCCTTCGTTCTCACTGGGGGGCCGATGTAAGCCGTCTCGGCCATTAAATATCAATCTCCATCATAGGTATTAATAAAGAAAGATGGCAGAACCTGCGAAGATTTGGGATCAAGTTTATTTCGCAATGCATAATGACACTGAGATGCGATACAGGGAATGTATTAATTCGCGCTTGATTAAGCTTTGCTTTTCTATCAACAATATTAGCGGATATTGTGGTTGGGCTGAAATGCAGCCTGGACCAAGTTGACAATTGAAGCTTTTTGTTACAGCACAAGGGACGATAAATTACAATGAGGTTTATTGTATAACAATTCTATTTAGTTAAGCAACTGCAGAGAAATAAAGTAACATAACACTCAGTTAATACAGTCATTTTTGACGGGCTTTGGTGCTAGTTAATTAATAATACCCACTGACATTTTCAATTTGGATAACACACAGAACATTAAGGTAGTGCCGACAACTAATTATACGGGCTCCAGTAATTAATATAATCAGTTGTACACCAATTGTTTTGTTCAGGATTAAAACTTGAAGTCACAACCTCCGTATCAAATCTTACCAAAAACCATAATAATGGTATCAACATTACTCAAATTTCGATGACAGTTATACAAATCCCCATTTAATCATTCAGTATAATTAAAAATCCATTCTGCAAATGATTTTCGAAATAGTTAATATTTTATTACTTTGCGGGTATTGACACAGAATCTTACACACCAAGGTGGGAAGAACCAATTAACGAATATCTTTTTGTGATTAAGTCAATTTTTTTCAATTAGAATGAGATCGTTTTGTATAAAGCAGCCATTCCCAATCTTTTTGAACAGCGAACCTCTTAGAGATTAGACTATGATCGCCAAGGAGCACTTAATAATAATAACAGGAAATAAGGTAGTCTAGAACTGTTATTTGATAGCTCGACTCACATCTCAAACAATGTGGCCAAAGTTCGCGTGTTCTCACGCCTCCATTTATGCTTTCGTAACTATTATATACATATATATATATACGAGATATTTGTCGGCGGCCCCATTACCGTAGGTCCGCGAATCCTAGGATGATTGGAATATACCGAAGAAACACCTAGAACGATGATGCACAGACCTTCATATATTCTCTTATACTGTATTATAATGAATTACAATTCGAAAAGAGCGGGATAGGGGTTTGGATTTAAAAAAAAAATTCCAATATAGTTGTGTAATTTTAAGTAAATAGTTTACAAATGAAGGTAAGAATGAATGATTATATTAGTTGGGATGGAGTCGAATGATGGTAAACAGAACTACAAAGCATCTAAACTATGGTTCTTCAGCCATTATAAAAAAAAGAACAAAATGATAGCATGATTTGTCACTTGTCGGTTAATTTTGTTATCACGTTTTACGACTGACAGTTTTAATGGGTTTCCAGATAAACAGAAATACATATGAATATTTGCAGATTTTTACTATAGTGGTGCTGGTTATAGTTAGCGAAAAAAGGGTTTTCTAATGCAGACCGCAATATAAATTTTTATATCGGCGCAAATTTCCCTCCTTAGAGAGGGTGGAGGTTGGTGGAAGGGAGGGAAGGCATCATATTTGGAAATTTCGCTTGTGACAGCAGAGTGACCAACTAAACAGCACAGATTAAACAACGTCGACAAATGGATTCTGTAAGGCAAAATAAATTCGGAATTATTGCCTCTTGACACGAAGGCATGCTTTGTCACTCATCCAATCATTTTAAGCGCCTCTTCATGGTAAAAGTGCTAACTTTTTACAAATGAACTATTTTATCACTTTCAACATGTTGTCAAATGAGAATAAAATCCCAGGATTAAAAGACTGATTGTAACATAAGATAGCAAAATTTATTCGACTGTTTCCAGCTAATATTATTTACTCAAGCAACACAGTTAACGCAGTGTACGTATTACTCGTAAGATTTATTGGATAGAACTTATCTGAAAACACAGTTCCGTTAAAATTTACTTATCACTTTGTAACATAGAAAATAATCTTGATATAATCCTGAATTTTAAAGAAGAAAGCCTAGAAGTACGGAATTAAATACTCACGTTAAGCAAGTTAGGTGCGATAGTTGCACATTCAGCAAGAAACTGCCACTAAATCTTTATCAACACACGAAATTATTATTACCAATAATTAATATGAAACAATAATGTGTTTGCTATAAGTGTTTTGGAAAGGATTCACTAATAAAAGAAACATTAACTCTTTTAAAAATGAATGGAAGTTCAGGATCAACGTAGTTTCTGTTATTAAAAATTTGATAGTAATCGGCATAAATAAAGAAGTACGAGGAAATCTTACTTTCAGATTTGTGGCTGAGTGTAGGAAAGTTTCAGATGCCATCTGTAATTTTAAAACAACAATATCAAACAAATTTGCGCTATTTTCAAAGGTACCAACTATCCATTGAGGTCCGCAGGACCCAGGCAGGCAGATCAGTAGTTTGATAGATAGTTAATGGCCCAGTAATAGCATTACCTCACACACTTCTCAACAACTCATAGCATATAATTGACGTAAACATAACATATGCTTTATTCAGGAAGCTCAATAGCGTTTGAAAAAAGCAGTAGTTTCATCTAAAAAAAATTGTATACCAACATATTATCCTCAAATTTAATCTTCTGAGGTTAATAGTATTTGCTTAGATATAGTTAAAATCCATTGCTTTTGAAAAATTGAAAAATTTTAGTTATAATAACATACTTTCAGATACTCTCGAATTAAAGTAACTAATATACTATCCTTTTTTATCACCGTAGAAAGATGATATTCGCTCTACAGGCTTCTCTAATTGTTATCCTCTATAAAAACTTTGTATCTGCATTAATCCTCGCCGGGAAATTGTATGTGTATTTTTCTAATTACTGGCTGGTGACATTCCTTAACATCTGAATGTGCCGGTCACATGATATAAGTATTTTTATCATCTAATGTAGAAGATGTATAAAAGACTTTTTTATTTTTTTTGGATTCTCAGTTTCCTTGTATTGCATGTCATCTTCATTAGTTAATGTGAGCGGTCTGGTGACTCAGTGATTCACAGTTCGCATCGAGCCGCCGCGCCGCAGCGAGCACTTCCTCGATATTTCCTGAAGTGGGCTTACGCGTGTGTGTGACAGTATAACTTTGTTTGTGTGATACGAAAGTAAATATGGAATCGACGATACGAAAGAATAAGCTGAAATTCACATTTGATGGAAAAGAGACAAGACCACGTGCATACGACTTTCACGAATGGCTGTACGAAAAATTCAGCTTGACATACGCGGATTTAGGTATATGAAATCCAAATGGACTTCTTGAGCTATGCAGTTTACTTTAAAATGACAAATAACAACTTGTGCAACACGACCGCAGAGAAAACCGGAGAGAAAGCCGACTACCAGAACCCAACGGAACGGTAAGTACCGTATATATAAGCCACGTAGGGCTGAGTCTACGATCGGTAAGAGCTTTGAATGTACAGTCTTTGAAGTCATTAATGCCAGTGTAATGGCAGCAATCCGAAATTATGGAGACATAATAACGACGACGGATGAAATATGGAGCCCTAAGTTCCGATTCCAAGCAAACAACTGCATACGGTGTGTAAAAATTGATTTAAAAAAAGCATATACCCTCCTATGTAATGATACAAGGGTGCAAAGCTTTAATAATATATGAAGGACAGCCGCGCACATGCTCAATCTGCAATGAACCAGGACATCTAAAATCTGAATGTACCAAACGACGCCCATTACAACTTCCGAGACAGAAATTCGCAACAAATGCTGAAAACGCAACACTCACAATGGTTAATAAGGACGACAACCCAACGACATATTCACAAGGCACAACAAGACAACAGTGTAAATATACATGGGACAATTACATCAGGAAGTGAGCTGCACACGGAAATGATGGACAACACGGAAAACATGGTGATGGACGTGGAGGAGAACTCGGAACAGCCCAACGGGAAACAGGAAAAACGACCTGAAGAATTGGAACAATAAGAAGAGGAAATGGTAGAATCGGAACAGAAAGGACAAGAAAAACAAATCGAAGAAGAGAGTAGCCCAGACTATTTCACACAGGTGGAAACATATACAAACAAAACGGCAAGTTGCCAGAAGAAGACCCCAAAATAAAACAACGAAATGAGATGCACAATGCAGCAATCAATAACAAAGCCGAAGAAGAAATCTGGGAGAAGAGAATAACACGAAAATCTACCAGAGGTACAAATAAGGATGGCCCCAAAACTGCAAGTCAAGATGTAGCCAAGAAACGCCGAGCCCTCGTTGAATGAAACGAAAACAATAGTAACCCACTAAAAATAATAGCAGAGAAAATTGAACAGAGCCCTAACATGCCACTTTATCAAAACAGGACTCTCTTACCTGCTGCGTAACACCAACGACGCAATAATTATGGGAGGTGACTTCAACTGCGTACTGAACGGAAAAGACCAAACGCCAAATTTCAATGGGTGCCGAGGATTGCTAACCTCATTCGAGAAATGGACTTACACGACTCATGGGAATCCATTCATGGACACACAATAACCTATACATACATTGCAAGTTTCTCAGCGAGACGACTGGACAGAATCTATGTGACGGATAATCTCCGCCCCAAAACAACAAGAGAGACATCATCCCCCTGAACTTCTCGGATCACAGCAGTATACAATGTACTATCAACATGCAGAGACAACCAATAAGCAGAGGGAAAGGGTACTGGAAATGTAACATCTTCATGCTTGAAGACCCAGCGCTGAATGAAGAAATCAAGAGTCTGGGCCAAATGTTTCAAAAATTATAAAAACTCGCTAACATGGAGGGTGTAAGACCGAAAATAAAACTGACCCTAATCTCCTATGGGACACAAAAAACTATTGGTTAAAGAACATAATAGAATATTACTGTAGATGCATCAGAGAATTATATCCACAGCCCACCATAACCGTCGACAAAAGCACAAAAATTAAAAAATTCAAAGCAAAGCTCCTATCTCTACAAAATAAACAAGTCAATAAACAACTCCTGATAGCATCAAAACCGGCAGACATAGCTAGGAAAGAAACTGCAGCCTTATATCACCTAATACGGAGCACAAAATGGAGAAAAAAAACATTAATTACCAACATAATTAAGGATAATGGCGAAAGCATTCAGAATGGGAGAGATATAATCAAATAAATCACAGCACATTACAAAAATATCTTTCAGTCAACAACCACCAACATGGAGGCCATCACCAGGTTATTTTCTAACTCAAGTAACACAGCAATTGCACAAGATTCTGCCATCCTAACAAGGCTTTTTGATCATGAGGAAATTCAAACTGCGATAAACAAAGCAGCTAGAGGAAAATCCACATGGCCTGATAGACTGCCCATTGAATTCTCCACGCGACATTGGAAAATGCTACGTAATAAGTTCTCAGAGGTCCTTAAGGACATATGGACTGGACCAAACCCATCCCTCGCCTTTACAGAGGGCATCATAGTGCTTATACCAAAAGGGAACCAAATCAAACGTATCGGTGAAATACGACCAATTACGGCGTTAAACTCGAATTTTAAAATACTAACAAGAATCCTCAAAACAAGACTGGAACCTCTTATGGAGAAAATCCTGGGACCTCACCAAGCCAGTGCCATATCAGGACGTAGCATCCTGTATACCGTAAGCGAATATCGCGGCATCATCAGCATAACCGCAGAAAAACGTGCTCCAGCAGCACTGCTATTTCTTGACTTTGAAAAAGCATTTGATTGAACTGAGCACGCACAGTTACCTTTTAAAAATCATGTAACAAAAAGGCTTAGGCTCACCATTCGTGGAAGTAATAAAGAAAATCATCACGAACATACACTCATAACTTCTCATAAATGGACACATATCAGCGCCTGTCAAGATACAAAGATCGGTAAGGCAAGGATGCCCAATATCCATGAATCTATATGCACTCGCAACCAAGCCACTCCTCGTGAAATGTCAGCAAAATTTAACAGGCATAAATCTGAACAGGTACAAATTTACGTGTAGAGCATATGCCGACGATAATTGCCTAGCCCAAACTTCAACGGAAGATATCGAAATAACGCGGGAAATGATCACAACATTCACGGATGCAATAGGTGCCAAACTAAATCAAAAGAAAACAGCACTACTACCAATAAGTATGGGAGCGATCCCAGTACCAACAGACACCTGGTATGAGCAAGTACAGGAACACAAGACATTGGGGATTACTTTTCAAAAGAACATTTTCAAAACAATAAACAAATACTGGCGCATAACATTAAATAAAATCAGGGCAGTCATAAATATCCACAGTGATAGGGACTTAGATACAATACAGAGGGCTAAAATTGTACTATATTGGTTTACATCGCCCAAGTCCTACCGATACCCGACTCAACAGCAGATCGGATACAAGATCTGCTGGGATGGTATGCAAGCAGAGGTAAAATCTTTAAAGTAACATTCAAAACAATGACAATAGCTCTAAGTAAAGCGTATGATCAGCGTACGCCAAAGATGCTGCGCTTTATTCGTTAAAAGAACCATAATGACAGCCATGAATGATCCAAATGGCCCGACAAACAACATAAAAAAAACCAATCCAAACCAATCACTGACTAAAGACCATTCAATATGGCAGAAATAAAGTATACCCTTCTGCATATGAGAAAATTCCACCCCGAAACAATCTATGCAATAACCAAAGGATTCACATTGCATAAGAAGACAACCAAAGAGATTTACGAAATAATAAAACACATCATGTCACAGGAAAAAAATCGAAGGTAAAAAATCTACAGTACCCCTAGAGTAACATATGGAAAAATATAACTAGTAAAACCCTATGTTCTAAAACACAATCATTGTGGTATGACATGGTAAATGAAATCGTCCCAACCAACAGATGACTTTATGAAATACATCTATCGCCGAGTGACAAATGCACAAAATGCGGAAATACTGACATACTGATGCGCAGAATAACGTGTGATCAAAACCAGAGAATATGGTCTTGGGCCAGGCGAAGAATAACCTTCCTAGACAGAACTTCCCCTCTAACAGTGTGTATCCAGGAAATATTGAAACCAGACAAATCGAGATATCCCGAAACGAAACATAATACTGTACAATGGATACTAGGCAACACCCTAGCCTACATCCTACAAACCGAGTAGACTATCTATGACGAGTATATAGCTCACATTAATATTTTATGCTACGAAACAACCCAAACTCAAAATTATAAAAAAGATTTTGCACGAATGCTCGATATAATAATGAGGGAAACTTATCTGTGACAATAATCAAGCCAGGCAAAACTTCTCGTACAATCCACAAAGAACAAAACAAAGGCTCGCTGAATAAAAGAAAATAAGATAAGGTGAACTGTGCCACATGAATCAACTAAAAGCCAAACAAAACCACGGTACCTACCTTGAACAACAGGAAGGATCATGAAACACAATAGCCACACATAAAAGCCGGAATTTTAAAGTTAATGTAATAAAATCAAATAAATGGCAATAATTCAAACAAAAAGAACGCAAAGGATCTGAAAATGTCCAAAAGGAGGAAAAAGCTATTGATAAATAAATTTTAAAAAGTGGAAAAAACACCCCAAGAATTAATATACAAAGATATAGAACCAGGAAAAGAGCCTATTTACTGGCGAGCGATAGGTAGGTCAGAAGGTGAGGAAGGAGGGCCAAAGAAAATATATATATATATATATATTTCATTTTATATATATATATATATATATATCATTATATATATATATATAAAATGAAAAAAATAAGATAAAAAATTGGTAAGGTGTCTGACGGGAGATCGAAAAGTTCCCACTTCGAATCCCTGTCTCTGCGGAAATTTTGGTAGGCCCTTATCCCAACCTTCCCATCAGGCACAGCCTGCTGTGTAATGTGAAGTACGCCAGAAAGTATACGTGGTTCAAATTCCACGTTAAATTGTAGGTCCCCTATCGGGTTAGGTTAAGGCGGCTACGACAAGGGCGGAATTCGCAGCCAATAGAAACCTTGTCACCAGGTCGTTACAACCATACGTAATTATTATTATCAGCCTGTCTGCAACTAGGTCAGACGTTCACAATTTTGACATTAATATCGCCGAATAGCCTCCAGTTATATCACTAATTGTTAGGAAAATCCCCTGAACTTTATTTTTTAAATTTTAATCAGTTATTTCTTTATAGCTAATTCTGGTAAATATTCCATTTAATATAAGATCAGATGTTAAAATGAATGTGAAAACTGACTGGGAGATGATACAATTTTGCACTTTTGTATCCAGCTTGTTTCTGGTTTGTTTAAATTACTCCGTTACATAAGAATTGCGACAGTGACGCTGCTCAGTCTTCTTTTCCCGCGAACACTGATAATACAAATAAACTCAACAGATATTATTTTATCTTTAGAAAATTGTTTATTCTTCACTAGCTTCTAATCCCGTCAAAAATGACGATTTAAACGCAATGTTCAGTCAATTAAGTTCTCCGCATTTGCTTAAATAAATAGAATTGTTATTTAATAACGCTCATAACCTTGATTTTGTGTGGAATGTTGTATTAATTTTCGGCTTCACCTCATTCCTTTACTCAGTTCTCAATATAATAACATTTAGATTTAAACGAATACATAGGTTACCTAATTCTTTGCTTGCTATAACAGCAACATCTATGGAAAGAGAATATAACGTAAACTTTTATATCGAACGAATGTTGAACATGAAAAAGAGCTTCTAATAATTGATATGTGGATTTAAACGAAATATATAATTATTTTTAAATTCGTTTTCATTCTAAAACACATTGAACCATTACAGATGTAGTAATTGATAAGCTAACCTTTTAGCTATACCTTTAGTTTATACATATGAACAGAGAGTGTCAAATCTCTGAGCTCTAAACGTCACGTCATTACTGACACTATGACCCAGCTGGCCTTTCTTTTGTATTGATAGTGGCAATATAGCGCTTATAAGGATTGCAATCCCGCAGTGTTTTCAATCCCGCGGGATCTAAACCAATTTTTAAATAAATAATAAAAAATGGAAAATATTCAGTGTTAGGTCATACTATGTGCCTTACAATGCATCACATGAATTTAAAAACATGGTTTGCTTAGTGGCCAAGTTACTAGAGTTTTTTTTTTTATTCTAAATAAACGTTCCATAACACCGAGAGAAAGTATTCCATTTCACAAAGTGAAGTGAATATACTCTGTAAAGTGTAGAATTGGCTCAGAACAAGATCCTTGGCTCTTTTTTTTTTTTACAAAAAATGTTTTTGTGAGATTCATTATTATATCTCCTGATTCCTTGATTGATCTTACAGTTGATTCAATGTTATTAAAGGAAACTACTCACCAACACTTAAACTGTGAAGTATTTCAATTTTACATATGTGGCGTAACGACGTTTTAAGAGTGGAAATTATTACTTTTTGGTAAGAAAGGAGACTTTCTCGGCGAATGATTGCAGTGAAGTTTTCATAGGTTGTATCTGCGGATTTCATTGTAAAAACACGAGATTTCACACGTGAGGCAGCTGTCGAAGTATGATGTTCCTACAACACAATTCGTCAATACACCCGTGAATACTTCATTATAACCTTTTTGCCTTTAGTCGAAATAATAACAAGGAGAAGAGGTATTAATCTATAGCCTGAGCGGCACATGTAAACAGGCGGCTTTCGTTAAAGAAACGCATTGAGGCAGCGGCCAAAACAGCAATAAGTCAAAGGATATACAATTGCCTTTTTATAGCTGCTAAATAAATAGGTATGCGATTAAAATTACGATAACATTAGTTTCCTATCAACGAATAATCAAATTTTCAGCCGCAAAAAAGGAAATTGTCACAATAACTTTATCTGCAAATAGAGAAAATGTGAATGATGAAACCGTGAATAAAAAGCTGTAACTTCGTAGTTCAGATAACGTTTGCAACACATAAAAAATAATTATATAGTTACAAAATCGTGCTAAATACGCAACATAACTCAAATTATAGAAATGTGTACTAAAAAATGAATACATAAAAGTGTATCTATTTACTTACGAATGACGAAGGTTGACAAAAACAAACGTTTGTTCACACGTGCCAAAGGCCAACTGGAAGTTTATAAGCAAACAGTGCAATACATCCGATAGAGACCGAGTGGGGCAGCGAGTCACGCACTGACACGCGTTTTATCCGCATTTTGCAGATTGCGGATCCGCTTAATTTTGTGCGGGATCCGCCAGACTGTCTTAATGATGCGGGATCCCGCGGGATTGCGGGATCCCGCTTTGCTGGATTGCAATCCCTAAGCGCTTACCGTTTACTTCATCGACGTGAAACAAGGAAGCTCTCTATCGCTTTTCGCCTACTTGTAAATTATCTTCATTAATTTGCTACATTTTGGAGCAAAATTCCTATGGAAAGTACTGAAGGCTCGAGATCATCTTCATACTCATCTTATTATTTCAGTCTGAAGTACATTCTCTGGCTGATTACTTCCTTGTGCTCTATTTACAGCTCGCCTGTATAATTGTACCTGAATTCTATCTTGTATTTTAAATTCGCTGAAAAATCAAAGACCTGGCATCCATGCTGAATGGCATGGACGCCAAGTCTTTGATTTATTTCTTCTTCAGTTTCATTTGCTCGTTGTATTCTGTATTCGCTATTATTAATTTTTTTTTTTTTTTTTAGCACATATAACTCTTGTTTCTTGAATGGGGTTTCAATGTCAGAATTGTAGAACTTTTTAGCTGCTATTGTTGAGTTCAAAAATTAATTAAACCTCCTTGCACATGCTTATCAATACATTCCAGCAATTTTTTCCACTACTCTTCCGGTGCTGCTACTCTGATGTAGAATGAAAATTACTAACCAGATAGCTATAAAGTTGCAGGATTACTATAAACTCTAAAATTATTCATGTTTGTAGTATCAGTACACACTCTAAAATTATTTTGGCTCTGAGTTGAATGATTAATTAATTTAAATTTAATTGTGTTTTTATGTAATGATAATACAGTATTTGATTTCTTTCTTGTTTTGTCTCATTTGCTATCTTTCTTTGATACCTCTTTGGTATCGTTTTTTTTCTGCTTTTACTCCAACTTTAAGTATCATGGACTTCTGATGTGATACCAATATAGTCTTTTAATACGTTCTTCTTCTCTTTCTTTTTGATTCCATAGATGGTAATTTTTAATTTTCTTCGAAAATATAAGATGTAGCATATACGTCATTAAATCCATCTTTTGATTACAGATCTTTTGGAAAACTTTAAAATCAATAAATTTATCCGCTTGATTTTCTTTAGTAAACAAACCAAGAAACAGATTGTGTAGAAATTAAGGAGGTATTTAGAAAACTGAAATAAGACAGGTTCCTTTTTTGATATTGCTTTATACTGGATTAAAGTTTTTAATGTATCAAATCTACATCTGTTATAATATGAAAAAAGATTGCATATAATGATACTACTAATGCCTTTGCTTAAAATAAGGAAGCTGCGAAGTATGAGCAAATACATGTCAATCTATCACTCAAATTTGGTTATTGGTTCATTTGAATCACGCACTTTAAATTTTGAAATAATATTTAATAAATATTTAGTAACATTGAGTAGGTATACCGTGTATACTCATATATAGTTAAACAACTGAAATACGGGTTCATAATTAACTGTCTCAAAAAGGGGAGCAATCGGTAAAAGAGTTTAAGAATCTTCAAAGTCTCGAATTATTTCGGATTATTATAAACAATTAAAGCTGAATAAATTGACCTGTTGAGAAGGTCAAACTTAAAATAAGAAGTGCCTACCACGTAGTTTCAAGTAAGTAATATCTTTCGTTGCATCAGAAATTCACAGAAGACATTATCTTATTGTAGTTAGTCAAATCGGTATATTGTTATTCATTAAACAAAATAAGGAGTAAGAGTTGGCAGAATATTAAAAATTATTATTTTTTTATTTCGTATACTGATTTAGCGGAGAAATTACCACACTGTAAGAAGCCAAATTTGAGATTACAGTGCCACCAATGAAGTTCACTAACCCACCATTATACAGAAAACATAAATACACTGTAGTTAGTTTACCATTTTATGCCACAAAATTTGATTACTCGGATGCACTTTTTTATGAGCTTTCTTCGTTTACTAATGTTTGATTTACTTTCGGACACGTAACTGACTGTGGAGTGCATTATACTCGTTCCTCTCCACCCCCACCACTTCTCTCATGGTGAGATACAATTTCAAGAAAAAGTCTGCGCAAGTGCCTTCAAAAGCAGTTCCCGCGCTTCACTACACGATAAAATACAAGTAACGCCGCTTCAGACTAATTCGAGCACAGCTTACGGCGCACTTTACAGCAAAGTTTTTATTGTTTTTCTCTCTCCTCCCTGTCTTCCAACTCTAGGCCTCACCCCCTGTACTCTGCTTCTTTCGCACGAATTTTCGTCTACGTTTTCTTGCTTGCTAGAGTATAACAATTTCCTGGCATGAACTTGCAACTTTGTCGTCATTTTATTCAATAAAAACGAGCAGGCGTTCTCAGAGTAAAAAAAAAAGTAGGACCTGAAGAATTTGATTTAACTGTCCTTAATATCCCTGGAGGCAGAACGGCGAAGAAAAAAGTTGTTCCTCTCTTTCCTCCCTGCGCCAAGACTCTGGCTAATATGAGAAAATTAAGTTTTACTAAAATGGCGGCGGCGCGGCGGTAGGCGGACCGGTGTCGCTCGTGGGCCCCCTGTGGCCCAGCCTCACTGTATATTTACCGGAGCCAACTTCGACAAAAGAGTCCACATCAGCCCTACCCTACAGGCGTCATGCTCTTTTCTTTTCGCTCTATACATCTCTGCTCCTTTCATTATGCTTAGTAAAAAATTATTCGCAAGTAATTCAAGCGAGGTGGTCGGGGTTCCTTTTTTATTTTCGAAAAAAGAACTCAGAAACAATATTAATTGTGAAAAGACTGTGATTGTTTAAGCTTTTATACTCCTTGGGTTACCTTCAGCGTCGGTCGTCTTTCTTTCTCGGATCCGTGTAATTAATAACTTATCAGATCTACTTTCTTTTTTATTTCCCCAGGGCTGAGGAATTAATTATTGGAAAACACAATGCTGCTTGGCATTCACCTGTAGGCTGCAAACCTAGTAACATGTTAGTGTGCGCATATGTCAGCCAGTCACCAGGGATAATCCTTTAGCACCCACTGCAACTTAGTATCTTTTACTCCTAGCGTAAACTAGGAGAAAATACGACGACTTTTGACCGGGATTACAAGCATCCTTAACAGCAGAGCAATGAAAAATGGAAAATTTTTCCTCTGATGGAAAATAATATGAGACTGAGTTCATATTGGAGCTGTTTGTTCAGGTTTGGTATATTCTCGTTTGAATGCTATGAAAATGGACACAAAAACTAGGAATATTTAATTTTTCAGTTAATAATAAAAAATGTGTGGGTACAAAGTACGAAACCTATATAAAGATCATAGTTACTTCCTCAAGCAAGTGGGATTTCATTGGATGTATGGATGATATGTGTATAATTAAACAATGATTACAAAAGTGCCTTTTAAATTTTAAATAATGTGCAGAATACGAGAAAATTCTTATCTTGAGAAAGAAATGCGATATAAATTCTCACTAAAATAAGAAACATCTTCTCATATTTCGTTTCATGAAAGATGACTTATGCGACTTCTATGATTTTAGCTTGCTGTGGCTTCATAGAACTCGTAAACGGAAGTCGATCTACATGAAAAAATTTACGCTTTCTCAAAAATTACTTATATCACTTCTATCTCTAAGGTAGTTATGCTGTATCAAAAATGTTTTGTATTTATATGCTATAAGCAACATTAGAAAAGTGCTAGACTGATAAAGCTGTGCTGTTTTTCGAGTATCGGTTAAGGTGGTCAGGATGATTCACAAATGGAACTGTGAATAGTAATAAAACTTATTTTATTTATTTTTCGCATCCCTTACTTAAATTAACACCTATTTCTAAACATTAACAAAATTTGCGGAATTTTAACTGCAGTAATAAATTAGGTTAAATTTTTAAATTCTCTTACTAATAATAAAATATTAACCATATAATTAATTTTTATACCACTAGGCGAGAAAAAGACTGTATAAACATTTAATATAATTGATATTTACAGCTCTTGATACAAACCTTCAGAATTTGTCCTGTATCGTATTTGTTTAGGTTGAACTATTTTGTGTCGGTATTTTCGATTGCATTTTTCGTCAAATCCATCGCACCATGTCTCACCTATAATTTAGATGACTCCTATACTCCTGCTGTGACTCTACCTAAGTAGTAATACTTTCTCGGATCCCACTGTTACTCTTACTATTGTTATTATTCCACGATCCACTAAAAGTGGGTGTTGGAGGATGCGTTGCGCCTATCCTAACGTGTAAGTATTGCTTATGCGTCGGAAGGCTTGATAGGAAGCGCCCATGAGGTATTTTGAGGAACAATCCCAGCATTCGCCAGAAGCAATATGGGAAAACCATTGAAAACTCATATCGGCATGTCCGGAGCGGTTTTTCGAAACCTATTCTTGTCGCATTCTAAATTTTCTCGCTCTGTAAAACCGTAGTATTCCATTCCCTAATGTCACGTGGGGAAAAAATTAGTGTAGAAAAGAATCGAATCTAGCCCTCATTTCTCTTATTTTATTTTCTCCGTCGTTCCTGGATATGAATATTGCTGGCAGTAAATATGTGTTTCCTGTCATCCTAAAATTTTCCAATTAGCTTCTGCTGAGAGCAACGCCTTTGTTGTTCCCGATCTTTCCAACCTAACTATTTCAGTATCATACTTACGGTTTCTCTCCAGCTATCTATACCAGTTATTCTTCTCCAATGCCTCCATTAACCCCTTTTGATTGGGGCCCACACGCAAGAACATTATTCTAAGTGATGTAGCATAGTTCTTTGAATGCAATCGATTAAACTTTCGGTGTACACGGTTTTAAATTACCACCTAGAAATCGGAACTTATGGTCTGCTTTCGCAAGGACCTGAATATTTTCATTCCATAACAAATTGTTTCTCCGAGGTATTTAGCGAAATTTACCGTTCTAAGGACAGTGGCATTAATTGCATATTCGCAACTAAATAGTATTACCTTTTTACTTGTATCCATGACTTGTCATTTTTTAGCATTTAACTCCAGTTGCCAATCTTTGAATGCGATTATTTTCATAACATCGGCTTGTAACAAAGCGCAGTTGCCCATCTTTTTTATTTCACGATAAATAATTGCATCATCGGCAAGTAATCTTTTCCCCTTTTTTAGGACGCGTAAATCAGTGATGTACGAGTATATGAGAAACAACAAAGTCTCTATCACAATCCCCTGGGGAACCCCGGACCCCTCTTCAGTCAATGATGAACGCTCACTTTCGAGAACTACACACTTTGTTCTACTCTTCAGAAAGTCTGCTACGTATTCACATATTTCTGGAGATATGCCATAGCTACGAAGTTTTGCAAGTAACTTAGTATGAGGCACAATATCGAAAGCTTTTTTAAAATCTAATAAAACTAAATCTACCTGATATCACTCGTCTATCATATGACACGAGTCTTGAATTAAAAGAACCCGATGTGTTTTACAACATCAGCCTTTTTTGAATCCATTGAAGTTGACGAGATCGACTCTGGACCCGCAGTATTCCACTCAGCTGGTACGTTTACCTGATCCAAGGAGGCGGTATATAATTTCATCAGATACAGCGCAATTGCTTTTGCTTACCAAGAGTAGATTCTAGCAGGAATATCGTCTGGTCCGGGAGTTTTTTTTTTTTTTCAGGTTATTACGTTCCTAAACAGTTTTGTTATTCCCTCGGCGTCAAGAACGAGATCTTTAATAATTTTTTCGGTACAATTGATAAAAATCGGGATCTCCTCTACGTTTTCTGTTGCGAATGCTTTGTTAAAAATATTATTCAAAGTTTCTGCTTCCCCTATAATAGTTTCCGATAGCCACCCGTTTTCATTAATCAGTGACGGTGTAACCTTATGAGAGCCTCTTATTACTATGATATACGACCAGAACTTTTTTGGATTAGTAATCAGATCTTCAGATAAATACTTGATTGGAATTCTCTATAAGCCTCACGTATTGCATAACTCGTTCCCGCTCGCAACTGAACTAATTTAACGTGATAAAATGAGTCTTTCTATTTCTTTAGCGTGGCGTATACACGTCTTTGCTTTCCGAGCCACGAT
Organism: Vandiemenella viatica; assembly: GCA_031002005.1. Lineage (NCBI taxonomy): Eukaryota > Metazoa > Arthropoda > Insecta > Orthoptera > Morabidae > Vandiemenella > Vandiemenella viatica. The sequence goes on along the minus strand of JARYHS010013630.1, from coordinate 284,395,159 downwards.
TGAGCCACGGAAAGTTGTTACTAAGAAACTTCTTAGGAACAAATTGATGGATATCCGTGCATATTATTGTTTTAAAATTATACCAAAGTTTCTCGAAATTTGAATCCAGCATGCAGGTTTATAATTTTCCACCAAGTGTTGATCTATATCCGTATCATTTGCCTTGTGGAAGAAATTTATCTTTGTCAAGTTTTAACGTCAGACTAGATTTCAATGTAACAACAAACACCTTATGATCGCTTGCATCGTATTCTGTACAACCTTATCTACTAACCCGGATTGCTTATATTAAAAGAAAAGATCCAGTATAGGCAAGATTTCTTTATCGAACCGCGTTGGCCATACGACCTTCTGTTCAAGAGAATTTTCCGCGAATGATTCTAGGAACAGGTATATCTTCCGCCTAACCTGAACTACAAGCTTTCCATTTAACTGACGGTAGGTTAAACTCACCATCAATTATCAGTATACGTCCCAGAAATTATTCAGAGATATTATTAAGTGACTCTCTAAAGTATTCCACGTTAGCCAATCCAGAATCCGGAGGCTGATAAAATTATCATATTATAAACATTAAATTTCTGCCAATTTTTACCTTCATCCATATTAATTAGCAAACATTTAGTGTTTCTGTTACGAGAGATCAATTAACGATATTATCGACCTCTGGACAGTTCCGTGTCTCCAAAAAACTTTGAATTCAGGAGCAAATACTTCGCTAGATTGAACCTCTGGTATCAACCAGCTTTCAGGTTTTACTATTATACACTGAAGAGCCAAAGAAACAGGTACACTTGCCTAATATCGTGTAGGGCCCCCGAAACACGACGTGACATGGACTCGACTAATATCGGAAGTAGTGCTGGAGGGAATTGACAGCAAGCATCCTGCACGGCTGTCCACAAATTCGTAAGAGTACGAGGGTGTGTAGATCTTTTCAGAATGGCACGTTGCAAGGAATCCCAGATATACTGAATAATGTTCATGTCTGGGGAGATTGGTGGCCAGCGGAGGTGTTTAAACTCAGGAGAGTGTTCCTGGAGCTACTCCGTAGCCATTCTGGACGTGTGGGGTGTCACATTGTCCTGCTGGAATTGACCAAGTCCGTCGGAATGCAAAATGGACATGAATGGATGCAGGTGATCAGCCAGGGTGGGTACGTACGTGACAGCTGTCAGAGTCGTATCTAGACGTATCGGGTGTCCCATGTCACACCAACTACACACGCCCCACACCATTACAGAGCCCCACCAGCTAGAACAGTCTCCTGCTGACATGAATTCATGAGATTGTCTCCATACCCGTTCACGTCCATTCGCTCGATATAATTGGAAACGAGACTCGTCCGACCAGGCAACATGTTTCCAATCATCAACAGTCCAATGTCATCCCTGACGGGCCCAGGCGTGGCGTAAAGCTTTGTGTCATGCACTCAGCAAGGGTACACGAGTGTGCCGAAAGGCCATATCGATGATGTTTCGTTGAATGGTTCACACGCTGTCACTTTTTGATGGCCCAGCATTGAAATCCGCAGCAATTTGTAGAAGGGTTGCACTTCTGTCACGTTCAACGATTCTCTTCAGTCGTCATTGGTTCCGTTCTTGAAGGATCTTTTTCCGGCCGCAGCGATGTGGAAGATTTGATGATTTACTACATTCCCGATATTCACGGTGCTATCGTGAACTGGTCGTAAGGGAAAATCCCCATTTCATCGCTACCTGAGAGATTCTGTGTCCGATATCTCGTTGCCAACTATAATACCACGTTCAAACGCACTTAAATCTCGATAAACTGCCATTGTAGCAGCAGTAACCGATCTGACGCCTGCGCCAGACACCTCTTGTCTTATATAGGCGTTGCTGACCGCAGCGCCGTACTCTTTGTGTTTAAATAACTCTGTGTTTGCATACGCATGCCTACAAGAGTTTCTTTGGCTTTTCAGTGTGTCCACGTCAGTAGTCGCAACTGCAGCGTGAAAATCAGCTACTTTCCATCTAATACACCTGCAAGTTAGGGCCATTATCCTTAGGCATTTTGTATCATTATTTTCGGAGTCTAAGTTCGCATTCCGAAGGGAAATGGGTGAAGTATTTAGAGATGCAATATTTGATTTAATTACTACATCACAATCACAACAAAAATATTGGTTATCTTTACCTTGGATTTCACGGTTTTCCTTAAAGAAATTCAAACCAAGACGATTCCATATTTTTGCTTCCACCTTGGTCGCAATCTTCGATGTGCAGTGGACGTCCTATCGGTCAAATAAATCCCAGCTGGCAGCTGTCATCGGTAGAAGGTCGACGAAGTCTATGATGATGTTATTAGAAAAACGCATGTTTCTCACAAATCATTAACTAACTCTTCCAGTACTTGGAATGTGTTCCCCGTAAAAATCTGGAAAAATTTAAATTGTAGTGTTTCCTTCTTTAGGTTCCGGCTTTAGTACTTCATTTTGAGGTTTCAAACACTCAATGATATTAGTATATCATTGAAATACCTATCAGTACAAAATCTTGAAAACACAGAAAATGATGCGCTAAAGTAAATTAAAATTTAATATGGAAAGAACCCAGTTACTTCAATTTGTTAAAAAAAAAAAAAATAGAGTAAAGGACAGCTATGATGTGATGTCTGAAGAAAAATTAACCATTGAAAACCGTTTCACAAAATTCCTCGATGTGTACATAGATAACAATTTAAACTGGAAGTAACATGTTCGGCGTCTTTTTATAAAAACTTTATTGTGCACCATTTTAAATGAGGATAATAGCTGGGACAGCTGATATATAAACAAGGAAGTTGGTATATTTTTCACTTCCTGCTCTCTTATGAATTCTCTGCCGACCCCGGCAGCGTAGGGGTTGAATGCTTGCTTCTCGTTGCAGGGGTCGCCGGTTCGAGTCCGGCCTAGGCCATGGGTGGTTTTAATTAAATGTTGTGTTCGTCTTGTGTCGTCCTTACAGAAGAGAGAAAACAATCATACTTGTATTAATTCTATACATGGTAAAACAAGCAAACACACTGAGCTGGCTAAATGGCTAACATGGCCGAATGCCATTAAAAAAAAATTTGAATTCTCTTTTTAAGCATAGATGGAAAGTATATATATATTTATAATACTAGGAATAAATACAACGGATTACAGGTCTTTGTTAACTGTAAAGAAAGGGATAAACATACACTGGAGCTTCTGCATTAAATGTTCTTATCACGGAAAATAAAATGATAGCATCTCAGATAACTGAAGTTGGCTGAGAAAATACTATATGTTTTTCGGTTATGGAAGAGAAAGGTACAAAGTTATTCACAATCACTAAAATGGTGTGTGATTTTCTTATTGTTGAAACCATTTGTAAATGCAGCAATTAGATTATCTGGAAAATGCTTTCATATACACTAACTACCATGGGTGTATTATACTAATGGGATGTTAAGTAACTAACAAGTTATCAGTAGTTTGTAACATGTTTCGTTTATTAATAATTGTATGTACTATTGCACTTCTCCGAGACTATTATCACAGGGGTCAAAGTGAACACATTTAATCCAATATAATGTAATATAACTTGTGCCCGTCATAAAAAGTATCCTAACTTTTAACCAACAACATAAACTGGCGCTGTGTAGTTATACAGGGCGTTCGCCGGGAAACGCAACCCACTGTTAGCGCTACAAGGAAGAAACTGCTCCCGGCGAGCGAGCGGTCAGCTTCCGGCATTGTTCGACCGTCGGCCGCGGACTATTTCATAATAATTACGCTTCATAAACTTCATAAACTTGTGTGCTAAGCATTTAAATGTGACGTAATTCATTAGCTTACCTTATAAAAGATGCTGGAAGTGTTGACCCTCTTGTGTAATGCACATTTCACATCTTCTGAACATATTTCGAGACACACGCTGCCCTAATGATTTTTTGGGTGACTGTTCTAGTCGAAAAGCGATATCGTCAATTTTCTCCTCTGTGAGAATACGGTTGACCGACAGTCTCTTTTTGTTAAAAAATGAACCCGTTTCTCTTACTTTTTTAACCAGACGCAGAATTGTTGATTTAGCAGGCAGTAAAGCGCCAGGAAATTCGCGACGAAATTTACTGCGTCACTTTTTAAACGACTTCTTCTTCACATATGTATCGTAGAGAAATATTCTTTGTTGCAAACTGTAACGTACCATAATTTTACCCACACTCAAACACGGTACAGAGTATGAAGCCCCAAACCAGCCAAACCGCAAAGAAACGTTTATTCACAACACTGATTAATAAGAGACTGAAGTCACAAACTAGCTACAATGCAAAGAAACCGTTCTTAACAATGTAAGGCTCCCATTATACTGCGTCACTGCACTGTTGGGGCAGCGGTGGTGTTAAACAGTGCGGTGATTCACGGTGCCGTGTGGCGGGAGCTGCTGGCTCCACTGACCGAGCAAGTTGCCGACGGCAACAGACTGGGAGGGTAGCGTTTTCCGGCGAACGCCCTGTAGTTCTAATATCTTCTTTAGTTTTCCGCGCAATAGGCGTACAGACAGACAAAAATTACAAAATTTGCATTTTTATTCTAAACTGTGCAAGCTATCGGTATAAAAAGTGTCCTCTACATTAACCGCTGACACAAGCTATCATTAGGTTAGCTTTTGCTTGATGCGAACGCAGATAAAATTTGCTGTTTTGGTTGTTTTAACATGGGGAAGTATGTAACTTATTGGGATAAAAAGTATCCTCCATATGTGAATGGCGACTTTCCCGGCGTATTGATGCAGTGAATTCTTCGATGTTAGCCGATAACGTAAGATATTATTATGTGCTGCTTTTCTGAAAGCCGTATATAATTTGTTGTATGATGTGTGCACAGAGACAAAAAATCCAGAATTTGCGGTTCTTGCTTCTGTATCATGTGTAATGATTTAAGTGATCGGGATAAAACATATTCTGATATTAAAATATATCGTAATCTACCATTTTGTGAAGTTACTACGCTTCTAACGTTTGGGTCGGCATGTTCCGATGTTCTCGTTGGGAAGAAGTGCGCTACGATGTGTTTTCCATGCTCTTCTATACACAGCTAAACACCCATTTGGAATGTTCGGCGTGCTGGAAGATTCGACCGATCCAACCAATCAGCTGAATGTAGATGCCAGTGTCTCTTGCTATGGCAGCTTCATAAGATTCGCAATTTGAGCTGTTCTCTTCGCAGCAAGGAATGCCACACGTTATTGAGCATTATACCGTTGGTGTTATTAGTGCGTTTAGCAAGCTCTAATGCGCCTTTCGCAGCTTCTTTCATACGCTTCAGCCACCACTGATCTTTCAAGAAATCTAGTTAGTCGATGTGCATGATCAGTTATAGATAAATGCCGCGCAATGGTCAACTTGTCCGTATTGTTTGATTTGTAGTAGCGGAATCATATGTTCTCGTAATCTGTCGTCTACTGTTTGACAGTCTCTTCAGTTTAAACTAACCAAAAACTGCAACGAATCTAGTAGTGTTAAAAGGGGGAGGCAAATAGTTCCACTAACCGCCGCTAGGGTGTGGTGGCGCTAGTGTTCCCCATGTATTTCTTATGGAGGGGCGTCAGCGGACAGTTTTTAATTGATTTTAATTGGGGTCCTTAATTGATTTTAATTGGTGTTAATTGATGTTAATTGATTTTAATTGATTTTAATTGATTTTAATTGAGGCTAATTGATTTTAATTAATTTTAATTGAATTGCGGGGAGCCTTAATTGATTTTAATTAATGCTAATTGAATTGCGGGGAGGGGGTCTCACATCTGTAACCTCAGATTGACCTTATTATTTCCTTATGGACCTGTGTGTGAGCCCACTTTTTCCCCCCATGGCGGGGAGCCTTAATTGATTTTAATTGAATTGCGGGGAGGGGGTCTCACATCTGTAACCTCAGATTGACCTTATTATTTCCTTATGTACAGCGGTCAGCGGACAGTTTTTTCCCCATGTATTCCGGAGTGAGCCCACTTTTTCCCCCATGGCGGGGAGCCTTAATTAATGCTAATTGAATTGCTGGGAGGGGGTCTCACATCTGTAACCTCAGATTGATCTTATTATTTCCTTATGTACAGTGGTCAGCGGACAGTTTTTCCCCATGTATTCTTATGGACCTGTCTTTGCAGACAGTTTGGAGCGGAGGGGAGCCGAGGAACTAGGGGAGTTTAATTGAATGCGGGTCCGTAATTGAATGCGCCACACCCGAATTATCGCTCCCCTCCGGAAGCCATCAATTATCGCTCCCCTCGCAGCTGCATGATGCGGGTTCGTAATTGAATGCGCCACACCCGGAAGCCATCAATTATCGCTCCCCTCGCAGCTGCATGATGCGGGTTCGTAATTGAATGTGCACAGCTGCACCACACCCGAATTATCGCTCCCCTCGCAGCTGCATGATGCGGGTTCGTAATTGAATGCACACAGCTGCACCACACTCGAATTATCGCTCCCTCGCAGCTGCAGCCCCACCCGGCGTCAGTTTGCAGCCATGTCCCGTCTAGTGATGTTGTTCTCTTCTGTCTACCAACTCAACGCTGGTGATACGAAACGTTTGACGATAGGGTTATCGTCCAAACACGAGTTTGAACCTGTTGTTGTTCTGGAAAAAGTGGGGCACAATAAAATTGTTTAACATACGACGAATGGAACGTCCTGATCCATGTATTGGACGTAGTGTCCGAGTTATTCAACGCCGGCACCGACAGCATCTCGCTTGGTGAGCACACCGTCTCCTGCCGAACGATTGCCGGGGTGAAGACTGTTTGTTTCCACCTCAATGACGATCCTGCCAGCGGCGTCTTCTTCGGCCAGTCTACTTGGAGGAACTTCGTCGACGCGCAGCCGACCGTGACAAACGCCTTGACCGTCAAGCAGAAGTGGGGCTACTTGGTGGCACGATATTATACTGAATTTGTGGACATTCTAGCTAATAAAGTGCTACGAGACTTCAATATGGCTACAGTGCAAAAACTGATTGACATGCATATTAATAATGTTCGTGTAGCTCAAGTGACATACAGTTCATCATTGGATTATGCGCAATTAAGACTTGAACTCATTGCATATAAAAATTTGTTAGTATCTGATGATGTAAATAATATTGTAATTAAGAATTATGAACCTGGATATGATGTTTGTGGACCTTATTAACTAAAGTGTTTAAATCGCATCAGCATACTACAAGGTGTTTGTGAGTGAATTGGCTGACAAAGTGTTGAGTGACTACTACACATGTACTGCCTCAGTGTCGAAGTTAATGGATATGCACATCAACAACGTTCATCCTATTCATGTGTCTTACAGTTCTACAATTGATTTTGGGCAATTAAGGAATGAAATAGTTGCATACAAAAAATTTGATTGTACTTAATGATGTATGTAGAATTGTAAACAGTAAAGAATAAAATCATTTTACCAGATTTTTCTTTTGTCATTTCACCTATCCTAATTAAATAATAAGATAGTATATATTTTATTTAAATCTTTTACCAGATTTTTCTTTTGTCATTTCACCTATCCTAATTAAATAATAAGATAGTATATATTTTATTTAAATCTTGCTGAAATATCACGCCATAAAATAGGCATATTCATAATTTAACTGTCCTTACAGCTAATGTGCAAAGTATACATTACATAACGTCTGTAAAACTGTTATTGACTGCTACGCCATGTTTATATCCCTTTCTAAGCATGAAGGTAGACAACTTTCCCACCTTCTACTAGTTATGCACTAACGTAATTGCTTTGCGGTTTAAAATTTTATTCCTGAATGCATCTTTTTGTTGAATAAAAGCTGCTGAATATCTCACTTCTGCCAGACAGAATTTTAGTAAATTTAACGTAGGTAACCACTTTTTCGCTGGAAATGGCAGATCAACAAAGCACTTACGAGTATGGGTGGCTCTTTGTCGCTGAGTCGGCAATGCATGTAGGGCTACACTGTAACCGACTTCGGCCGATTGTTCGCTCTGCAGCACACTGCGACCGATTGTTATTTACTTCTCAACAGATCGCGTTGCAAGATGGAAGAAATTGACGTTATTTAAATGTTGACTGAGAACTCTGTTCAGATTTAATATTATGTTTTGTTATGTAAAAAGTGAATGAGTAAACGACAATTTGGTAACACAGCAATGACAAATACTACGAACTTACATTAACTCTATCCAAAGTATTTTTCACAAGACGTTAACTCTCATTCAGAGGTCGCTTGTTCGTCACCCGTCGTGAAAGTGAAAAGTCCAGGATTCGAATCCCGGCTCAGCCTCGATTTTCAAAAGCCCTTAACCTGACATTCACATCTGGCACAACTTGCGTTGTAATGTGGTTACACCAGAACACTTCCGTTGTTTGGTTTCCAGTTTAAACTGTAGGTTCTCTACACCCGGCTAAGTTCACGTAGGCTAGGATAGGTGCGGAATGCGCAGGCAATAAAAACCCTGGTCATAATGACCAGACTAGCCATTACTCCGTACTTCAGTTGAATATCGGGTTGGTTCCTTCAAAAGGCCATGTCTGAATTCCACCCCGTTCCCCTGCACCAGTCCTATCACGCATCGTGATCGGTAAAGATCTGACCTAGCATTTGGGAGGGTGCGGTTTCGAATCCCCGTCCAGGCATTCAGATTTGGGTTTTCCATGGTTTCCCCAAATAACGCGAGACGAATGCCGGGGATAATTTCATCATTTTTCCATGGCAGAATTCCTTCCCGTTCCTCGTCCACTGTCCTTTCCCCGCCTCTAAAGGCATAGAACCATAAAAAAGAATCGCATGTGCTTTTATCCAATTCAATATAACTTATTAGGCAGGTAGGTGATTTCACTGCAGGTCTATATATTCGTCCTCCTTTCAGAGGTACTTTTTTCTTCCTGGTGGGTGGGTTTGTTAACGTTCGGGACTACCATGTGGGAGATGGAGGTTCGATTCCCGGTCCGCATGTTAATTAGTATCTGTTGTAGTTTAGACATACAAATAGCCGTTTATCGCCAAGAGTCACTGTGGACACTCCGACAATGACAAAAATAAAAATAAAACGCGTTTAGTGGTGTTTGTTCCTGTAGCCAGGGATGGTAACGCGATGTATGTGGTGGGAGTTCTACAGGTTTATCTGCTCGAATACCTGTGTCAGTGATGTATACTCATAGACCCTCCTAAGTTACCACTTCCCATTCTTGTTGAGGGGTGACTGTAAAATTCTTGAAATACAGATATTTGCGCGGGTACAGCGAATGCGTGCCACAACTTCACAATAATTGTTTGTGCATTGAAATACGGAAAAAAAGTTTCTACTGTAATGGCAGTCTCTGGGTAAAGTGAAAAAACGTGGCCATTTTTTTATCAAAATTGCTAAGTTTTTCGCCTGGAACCATTTGAGGAGACCGAAACGCGTTTGTGAATAAAGTTGGTTGCACACGAGTCAAATGTCTCAATGGAGTTATTTGAGGAAACTATGGAAAAAAACCGAAATTAGTTGTTTTTTTTTGCGTATTCCGCGAATTTCCTAAAATAGTAGTGATTTGTCACACACACAAAGTGAATACCGAAACCATGCCACTAGTTCACAATAATTGTTTTCAGATTCCCCATGCGGCGTCATCATAAATTGCATTGCTCCATACATACAATTTGCAAATATTGACAAGTTGACTAAGCCACTGGTGGATCGCATAACTCACTTGCACAGCCAGTCTGCTATAGGTAGTTGTAAATTTCACAACTTATACTACGACACTGAAGTTCTATCTTCTACCTGAAGATAGGTTTATCGTCCAAACACGACGTCAAAATCGTTGCCATCCTTCAAAAAAGGCGAAGGCTGAATACCTTCCCGTTCCTTGTCTCCAGTCCACATCCCGCCTCTAATGACCTCGACTTCGACAAGGCGTAAAACCATAAGTAAAAAGAAAAAAAAAATCTTAAGCCCAGTACGTTTTCATTTACTTTAGAATTACCGTCAATATTTTCTATTGCAGAGACTAAATGCTGATCAGTGCAGAAATGATTACATTCGTCCACGTTTCAGACGATGCAGGTTTAATTTTTGAGACTGGTTGGTGAATTTTTAATGTTCTGCAGTGTCATACAGGTGATTTCATGTTCTTTCTTCAATGCATTCCACTCGTCTTCTTTTCAGAGTTATTGCTTGTATGCCGGTCTGAATATCTACTCTGATGTGTGAGTTTTTAAAGCAAAGTAATGAATCAGCAGTTGTTGGAGATGTAGGTTATATTGAATGCGTAGAGCGTCTGGCTTATCACAACATCAGCAAGTCAGTTCTGAACAAGGGAAGTTAGAGTAATATCTCCTCCACAAACCAGTCTAAAAACTTTACGAGACAAAGTTTTATATTCGTGCTGTAGTATCCCCCAAGATTAATACGAAAGATTTTACACAATTTCTAACAGTCTGAACGTTGGCTATATAAAAGTGACGATGTTATTATTATTATCACCGAAAACGTGCATCGGATGTCGAAAGTCAAGAGGATCATAGAATACCGAGCCTGGTGGGTGAGCAGTAACGTTCGGATATATCGTTCGCGAGGATATGCAGCACGGTTTTAGAGTCAGATTTTCTTTCGTTTCCCCCAAAAATCACTCGAGGCTAGTGTCGGGATCGCCCCCGTGCAGTACTCCTTTGAGAGTAATTTTTTATATGCCGATATAACTACCGTGCCCGGTAGGTGAGTTTTTTAGGATTGGGACTGTCATGTGGAGGTGGAGAGTTCAATTCCCGATCCGGCTGTTCATTAGAATCTGTTATAGTACCACTTTTCAGCACCACCTCTATCCCACACCACAAGCCTTTTCTGCCATTCAGTAATATTTGCCCACTTACCACGAGTATCAGGGTAGACATATGGTCATCAGGACAGATATCATAACTCCCATATTCATACTAGGTCTCACATACAAATCCATACGTCACCACACCACAAGCACACAAAAATATAAACTAACTAAAAAACCATCAGACAGACGTTAGAGTGTGTGCAAAGGATGACATGTTTCACCATACACATCAGTGCTTATCCCATACGGATTATTCATCACACCCAATAGATTGCATGTATCATCAACTTATAGGTAGCCAGTGACTGTGAAATCCTCAAAGTCGAGTAGACTCCTATAGTGATAGACACACAACGACATCGGAAGACACACATACACACACACTCACATGTCCACGCATACACACATAGTTCCATACATCAACACACACGTACACGTAACTGGAGGAAAGTGACCTGAACACCCTATGTCCAGACTGAATAGTTACAGGATGTATGAAGTGTGACATGTTAACTTTGGTGGATTAAGATCGTGAAAACAGGTAAAACTTCACCCCAATTATGTAATTTCACTATACGAAAGATGTCATCGGTTTACATGGTTAGAAGTTGTGCATCATACCATACAATGTGTATTGAATTCCTCCACCAAAATAGAAAAACCCACGGCATGATGCGGTGTATCATCATAAATGAAACTCATTCTGTTCACGGTCCCTATATGACATCGGACAACTCGAGTAGTACATCAGATATACCTGTCGAAAGTCACACTAAAGTATTTGAAGCTGAACTAAGCAAATCATGCTGAAGATGACGATATCACAAGTTTCATTAACTACAGAAATGTATATCATTTGAGCAAAAAGACGGAAAGTGTATGTTTCTGCTGTCATGACAATCTCCAGATTAACCGCAGAACTCCCACCACACACACACACACACACACACACACACATCACCTTACCATCATGAAGGTGTGTAAAGTATAATACCAATAGATGCTTGCGTCATACAGCCCAAATATTATCGATGAAAGGTGTTGACAGTGTGTGTGTACAAACGCCGAAATCACCATAACAACTATAACCATCAGTAGGAAGGGAGAATTTATGTTAGGTCAGGTTAATACAGAATGTTAAAGTGTTTGTTATAGTTGGTTAGAGTAAATTCAGTTTAGGTTATTTCAACTCACATTCACATGGTATCACTGATGCATGGCAATCCAAAAGTGTTGCTGAGGCGGCTTGGGCCCCACCGCGGCCTAAGAGACCGGTATTTTGCACGACCTAAGAATATCGGTATTTTGCGCGCCGGTTATCCGGATACAACGCGTTTGTATTTTTTCTACGCAGCAGCCCGCTTACTGTGGGGCCCAAGCCACCTCAGCAAACACTTTTGGATTGCCATGCATCAGTGATACCATGTGAATGTGAGTTGAAATAACCTAAAACTGAATTTACTCTAACCAACTATAACAAACACTTTAACATTCTGTATTAACCTGACTTAACATAAATTCTCCCTTCCTACTGATGGTTGTAGTTGTTATGGTGATTTCGGCGTTGTACACACACACTGTCAACCACCTTTCATCGATAATATTTGGGCTGTATGACGCAAGCATCTATTGGTATTATACTTTACACACCTTCATGATGGTAAGGTGATGTGTGTGTGTGTGTGTGTGTGTGTGTGTGGTGGGAGTTCTGCGGTTAATCTGGAGATTGTCATGACAGCAGAAACATACACTTTCCGTCTTTTTGCTCAAATGATATACATTTCTGTAGTTAATGAACTTGTGATATCGTCATCTTCAGCATGATTTGCTTAGTTCAGCTTCAAATACTTTAGTGTGACTTTCGACAGGTATATCTGATGTACTACTCGAGTTGTCCGATGTCATATAGGGACCGTGAACAGAATGAGTTTCATTTATGATGATACACCGCATCATGCCGTGGGTTTTTCTATTTTGGTGGAGGAATTCAATACACATTGTATGGTATGATGCACAACTTCTAACCATGTAAACCGATGACATCTTTCGTATAGTGAAATATACATAATTGGGGTGAAGTTTTACCTGTTTTCACGATCTTAATCCACCAAAGTTAACATGTCACACTTCATACATCCTGTAACTATTCAGTCTGGACATAGGGTGTTCAGTCACTTTCCTCCAGTTACGTGTACGTGTGTGTTGATGTATGGAACTATGTGTGTATGCGTGGACATGTGAGTGTGTGTGTATGTGTGTCTTCCGATGTCGTTGTGTGTCTATCACTATAGGATTCTACTCGACTTTGAGATTTCACAGTCACTGGCTACCTATAAGTTGATGATACATGCAATCTATTGGGTGTGATGAATAATCCGTATGGGATAAGCACTGATGTGTATGGTGAAAACATGTCATCCTTTGCACACACTCTAACGTCTGTCTGATGGTTTTTTAGTTAGTTATATTTTTGTGTGCTTGTGTGTGGTGACGTATGGATTTGTATGTGAGACCTAGTATGAATATGGGAGTTATGATATCTGTCTGATGACCATATGTCTACCCTGATACTCGTGGTAAGTGGGCAAATATTACTGAATGGCAGAAAAGGCTTGTGGTGTGGGATAGAGGTGGTGCTGAAAAGTGGTACTACAACAGATTCTAATGAACAGCCGGATCGGGAATTGAACTCTCCACCTCCACATGACAGTCCCAATCCTAAAAAACTCACCTACCGGGCACGGTAGTTATATCGGCATATAAAAAATTACTCTCAAAGGAGTACTGCACGGGGGCGATCCCGACACTAGCCTCGAGTGATTTTTGGGGAAACGAAAGAAAATCTGACTCTAAAACCGTGCTGCATATCCTCGCGAACGATATATCCGAACGTTACTGCTCACCCACCAGGCTCGGTATTCTATGATCCTCTTGACTTTCGACATCCGATGCACGTTTTCGGTGATAATAATAATAACATCGTCACTTTTATATAGCCAACGTTCAGACTGTTAGAAATTGTGTAAAATCTTTCGTATTAATCTTGGGGGATACTACAGCACGAATATAAAACTTTGTCTCGTAAAGTTTTTAGACTGGTTTGTGGAGGAGATATTACTCTAACTTCCCTTGTTCAGAACTGACTTTGCTGATGTTGTGATAAGCCAGACGTCTCTACGCATTCAATATAACCTACATCTCCAACAACTGCTGATTCATTACTTTGCTTTAAAAACTCACACATCAGAGTAGATATTCAGACCGGCATACAAGCAATAACTCTGAAAAGAAGACGAGTGGAATGCATTGAAGAAAGAACATGAAATCACCTGTATGACACTGCAGAACATTAAAAATTCACCAACCAGTCTCAAAAATTAAACCTGCATCGTCTGAAACGTGGACGAATGTAATCATTTCTGCACTGATCAGCATTTAGTCTCTGCAATAGAAAATATTGACGGTAATTCTAAAGTAAATGAAAACGTACTGGGCTTAAGATTTTTTTTTTCTTTTTACTTATGGTTTTACGCCTTGTCGAAGTCGAGGTCATTAGAGGCGGGATGTGACTGGAGACAAGGAACGGGAAGGTATTCAGCCTTCGCCTTTTTTGAAGGAGGCAACGATTTTGACGTCGTGTTTGGACGATAAACCTATCTTCAGGTAGAAGATAGAACTTCAGTGTCGTAGTATAAGTTGTGAAATTTACAACTACCTATAGCAGACTGGCTGTGCAAGTGAGTTATGCGATCCACCAGTGGCTTAGTCAACTTGTCAATATTTGCAAATTGTATGTATGGAGCAATGCAATTTATGATGACGCCGCATGGGGAATCTGAAAACAATTATTGTGAACTAGTGGCATGGTTTCGGTATTCACTTTGTGTGTGTGACAAATCACTACTATTTTAGGAAATTCGCGGAATACGCAAAAAAAAACAACTAATTTCGGTTTTTTCCATAGTTTCCTCAAATAACTCCATTGAGACATTTGACTCGTGTGCAACCAACTTTATTCACAAACGCGTTTCGGTCTCCTCAAATGGTTCCAGGCGAAAAACTTAGCAATTTTGATAAAAAATGGCCACGTTTTTTCACTTTACCCAGAGACTGCCATTACAGTAGAAACTTTTTTTCCGTATTTCAATGCACAAACAATTATTGTGAAGTTGTGGCACGCATTCGCTGTACCCGCGCAAATATCTGTATTTCAAGAATTTTACAGTCACCCCTCAACAAGAATGGGAAGTGGTAACTTAGGAGGGTCTATGAGTATACATCACTGACACAGGTATTCGAGCAGATAAACCTGTAGAACTCCCACCACATACATCGCGTTACCATCCCTGGCTACAGGAACAAACACCACTAAACGCGTTTTATTTTTATTTTTGTCATTGTCGGAGTGTCCACAGTGACTCTTGGCGATAAACGGCTATTTGTATGTCTAAACTACAACAGATACTAATTAACATGCGGACCGGGAATCGAACCCTCCATCTCCCACATGGTAGTCCCGAACGTTAACAAACCCACCCACCAGGAAGAAAAAAGTACCTCTGAAAGGAGGACGAATATATAGACCTGCAGTGAAATCACCTACCTGCCTAATAAGTTATATTGAATTGGATAAAAGCACATGCGATTCTTTTTTATGGTTCTATGCCTTTAGAGGCGGGGAAAGGACAGTGGACGAGGAACGGGAAGGAATTCTGCCATGGAAAAATGATGAAATTATCCCCGGCATTCGTCTCGCGTTATTTGGGGAAACCATGGAAAACCCAAATCTGAATGCCTGGACGGGGATTCGAAACCGCACCCTCCCAAATGCTAGGTCAGATCTTTACCGATCACGATGCGTGATAGGACTGGTGCAGGGGAACGGGGTGGAATTCAGACATGGCCTTTTGAAGGAACCAACCCGATATTCAACTGAAGTACGGAGTAATGGCTAGTCTGGTCATTATGACCAGGGTTTTTATTGCCTGCGCATTCCGCACCTATCCTAGCCTACGTGAACTTAGCCGGGTGTAGAGAACCTACAGTTTAAACTGGAAACCAAACAACGGAAGTGTTCTGGTGTAACCACATTACAACGCAAGTTGTGCCAGATGTGAATGTCAGGTTAAGGGCTTTTGAAAATCGAGGCTGAGCCGGGATTCGAATCCTGGACTTTTCACTTTCACGACGGGTGACGAACAAGCGACCTCTGAATGAGAGTTAACGTCTTGTGAAAAAATACTTTGGATAGAGTTAATGTAAGTTCGTAGTATTTGTCATTGCTGTGTTACCAAATGTCGTTTACTCATTCACTTTTTACATAACAAAACATAATATTAAATCTGAACAGAGTTCTCAGTCAACATTTAAATAACGTCAATTTCTTCCATCTTGCAACGCGATCTGTTGAGAAGTAAATAACAATCGGTCGCAGTGTGCTGGCAGAGCGAACAATCGGCCGAAGTCGGTTACAGTGTAGCCCTACATGCATTGCCGACTCAGCGACAAAGAGCCACCCATACTCGTAAGTGCTTTGTTGATCTGCCATTTCCAGCGAAAAGTGGTTACCTACGTTAAATTTACTAAAATTCTGTCTGGCAGAAGTGAGATATTCAGCAGCTTTTATTCAACAAAAAGATGCATTCAGGAATAAAATTTTAAACCGCAAAGCAATTACGTTAGTGCATAACTAGTAGAAGGTGGGAAAGTTGTCTACCTTCATGCTTAGAAAGGGATATAAACATGGCGTAGCAGTCAATAACAGTTTTACAGACGTTATGTAATGTATACTTTGCACATTAGCTGTAAGGACAGTTAAATTATGAATATGCCTATTTTATGGCGTGATATTTCAGCAAGATTTAAATAAAATATATACTATCTTATTATTTAATTAGGATAGGTGAAATGACAAAAGAAAAATCTGGTAAAAGATTTAAATAAAATATATACTATCTTATTATTTAATTAGGATAGGTGAAATGACAAAAGAAAAATCTGGTAAAATGATTTTATTCTTTACTGTTTACAATTCTGCATACATCATTAAGTACAATCAAATTTTTTGTATGCAACTATTTCATTCCTTAATTGCCCAAAATCAATTGTAGAACTGTAAGACACATGAATAGGATGAACGTTGTTGATGTGCATATCCATTAACTTCGACACTGAGGCAGTACATGTGTAGTAGTCACTCAACACTTTGTCAGCCAATTCACTCACAAACACCTTGTAGTATGCTGATGCGATTTAAACACTTTAGTTAATAAGGTCCACAAACATCATATCCAGGTTCATAATTCTTAATTACAATATTATTTACATCATCAGATACTAACAAATTTTTATATGCAATGAGTTCAAGTCTTAATTGCGCATAATCCAATGATGAACTGTATGTCACTTGAGCTACACGAACATTATTAATATGCATGTCAATCAGTTTTTGCACTGTAGCCATATTGAAGTCTCGTAGCACTTTATTAGCTAGAATGTCCACAAATTCAGTATAATATCGTGCCACCAAGTAGCCCCACTTCTGCTTGACGGTCAAGGCGTTTGTCACGGTCGGCTGCGCGTCGACGAAGTTCCTCCAAGTAGACTGGCCGAAGAAGACGCCGCTGGCAGGATCGTCATTGAGGTGGAAACAAACAGTCTTCACCCCGGCAATCGTTCGGCAGGAGACGGTGTGCTCACCAAGCGAGATGCTGTCGGTGCCGGCGTTGAATAACTCGGACACTACGTCCAATACATGGATCAGGACGTTCCATTCGTCGTATGTTAAAACAATTTTATTGTGCCCCACTTTTTCCAGAACAACAACAGGTTCAAACTCGTGTTTGGACGATAACCCTATCGTCAAACGTTTCGTATCACCAGCGTTGAGTTGGTAGACAGAAGAGAACAACATCACTAGACGGGACATGGCTGCAAACTGACGCCGGGTGGGGCTGCAGCTGCGAGGGAGCGATAATTCGAGTGTGGTGCAGCTGTGTGCATTCAATTACGAACCCGCATCATGCAGCTGCGAGGGGAGCGATAATTCGGGTGTGGTGCAGCTGTGCACATTCAATTACGAACCCGCATCATGCAGCTGCGAGGGGAGCGATAATTGATGGCTTCCGGGTGTGGCGCATTCAATTACGAACCCGCATCATGCAGCTGCGTCCGGAGGGGAGCGATAATTCGGGTGTGGCGCATTCAATTACGGACCCGCATTCAATTAAACTCCCCTAGTTCCTCGGCTCCCCTCCGCTCCAAACTGTCTGCAAAGACAGGTCCATAAGAATACATGGGGAAAAAACTGTCCGCTGACCACTGTACATAAGGAAATAATAAGATCAATCTGAGGTTACAGATGTGAGACCCCCTCCCAGCAATTCAATTAGCATTAATAAGGCTCCCCGCCATGGGGGAAAAAGTGGGCTCACTCCGGAATACATGGGGAAAAAACTGTCCGCTGACCGCTGTACATAAGGAAATAATAAGGTCAATCTGAGGTTACAGATGTGAGACCCCCTCCCCGCAATTCAATTAAAATCAATTAAGGCTCCCGCCATGGGGGAAAAAGTGGGCTCACACACAGGTCCATAAGGAAAATAAGGTCAATCTGAGGTTACAGATGTGAGACCCCCTCCCCGCAATTCAATTAGCATTAATTAAAATCAATTAAGGCTCCCCGCAATTCAATTAAAATTAATTAAAATCAATTAGCCTCAATTAAAATCAATTAAAATCAATTAACATCAATTAACACCAATTAAAATCAATTAAGGACCCCAATTAAAATCAATTAAAAACTGTCCGCTGACGCCCCTCCATAAGAAATACATGGGGGGACACTAGCGCCACCACACCCTAGCGGCGGTT